>RDRW01000594.1:0-171200 GCA_007896445.1 Puccinia hordei
TGAAAAAAAAAATATTACAATGAGTTGGTTTTGGTTTTTTTTTTTTTTTTTATTGTTTTATATATTTTTTTATTGTGTATGTTTTTGGGGTGGGGGGAGGGAATTGGGGGGTGAGATTGAAGTCGGGGACTGGGAGGGGGGGTTGGTAACTTGTGAAAGTTATTCACGAGCACTGCCAGCATAATTGCCTAGGTTGAGTTCATCCCAGTTAAACTAGGATGCAAACAACCAATTTGAAGTAGGTTGACCTCAACCAATGAAATATAAAACCAAGGGGGGTCCCTTGGATTTATATTCATCAGTTGATTTCAACCAAGTTTAAATTGGTTGAGTGCATCCCAGTTTAACTGGGATGACTTCATCCTAGGCAATTATGCTGGCAGTGGAGTCAGCTTATTGAGCTCGATAGAGGTCCATAAAGTTATGGACCTCTATCGAGGAAGTTATCGAATCAACAGTTATGGAGCGCTATCGAGCGCACGACCGGGGCTCGTCTCGATAAAGTTGGCTTATCAAGCCGACTTATCGAGACGATTGGAGATGCTCTTAGTTCATTTTTTAATACATGTCCTTAACCATTGGGTTATGTATATGACTTGTACTATTTTGTAGACATGTGGGCTATTATCTCAATGTCTGACATTATCAAACCATCCCAATCCTCCAGATATTTCACCATTGTTTATCCCTCCCACATTTCATTTTTTTTTCTTGTTCTTGTTCCATACTACTTGTAAAAAATGTACTCTACTTGTTGCCTCTAAACCTCTTGGTGATTTCTTTCAAGAAAATTACTTGTAGATGGGAAGAACTTCTATTTCCTACGGATGATATGAGGTGGGAAGGACAGCAATATTAATAGAAGGAGGCTGAAGTGCGTGTATTTGTGATCACTTCACTTTGTCCGTCAACTTACAAACACATTTAGCCACTCTATCTTTGTTGTCGGAGTAGCATTTGCAAGGATAAGATGAGAATGAAGGCATTGGATTAAAGAACAAGTTCCAGGAGGAACAAGCCGCTTTGGCCAACGGCGCCGCGGCTCCCCGCCCCGTGAAACGAGGGGAGGTTTAAAAGCTAGCTGGCTGGGGTGCATCTCAACTTGGTTCATCTGGGGGCCATCAACAACTTTGAGCTCATAACGAAAACCCTTAGCAACGAACACCTGAATCGATCGTCGAGGGAAACCATTGAAGCTTACCTGGCATGTACAGTCCCATCCAAGCTCTTGGCGGTTTTTTGCGAGGGATCCGATCATGTTGTGCACCTGGTTTGTCATACAGTCTACATGTGGATATTTCCAGCCCGTCTGAAGCTCATCCCTTACGAGCTTCGGGTTGCTTACTCCCGTCGTTACTTTCCTCGGTTATGCTTTCCCACCTACCCTCCTAAATCAACCAGGGAACCACTTCCCGTCCAACAGATTTATTTGTCAACTATACTACTCCTCTGTAGCCGTATCCACTCGTTCGACTCAACACGCTATCCCGAGGTATTCATAAAAATACCTCAGAAATCAATACGGGCACATAGGTTGCATATACACGCTCAAGGACGACAACCTCCTGAATCTTCTATCATCGAGCCATTCTACCGAGGTACATTATTGCCCAGGAATGATGCTGTCCACCCCTACGAAGCTGGTCTTATTCGCATTGATAATTCAGATCTCGAGTACCGTCTGTCAGGCCCCGCTGAAGCTCCAGAAATCGGGCATCAAACAGTCTGATCAAGACAAGCAAAGGGCAGAAGAAGTGAAAACTGCATTTACCGGTGCCTTCGATGATTACATGAAGGTTGCATTCCCGGCAGACGAAGGTTCGCTTTAGAGAATTGCTTGAATTCATCGAATCATCCAATTGACTCTCACCATCACCATCTCTAAATTGCCCACAGTTCGTCCCTTAACCAAAACTACTCGTAACACCCGTAATGGCTGGTAAGCCTCCTCAATCAATCATCTTCAGAATAATCCTAGCTTTCCATTGATGTCATACATTCACCTTCGTTCTTCTAATGGATATCCAGGTCAGCTACCTTGGTCGATTCTCTCGATACCCTTTTTGTCATGAATCTTCAGGTGAGCGTTATATTTATTGATTGGTCAGGCTTGGAAAGAGGACCATATCTATGTCATCTCAATTGACTTGCATACCTTCAAACTCAGGATCGATTTGCCCAGGGCGTGGCAGACACTTTGAAGATTGATTTCTCTAAGAGTCAAACGGAGGATGTAGGTAACGATCTTTGATCAAATCTTAGATTCCATCACCGTCACTTATGACTTTGGGGATTGCAGCCTGTTTCAATCTTCGAGTCAACGATCCGATACATAGCCGGAATCCTCGTGAGTAACTACTGTGCAAAATTAGATTGCAACCAATGTCGTCCTGAAGCAAATGCAAGTTCTCTTCGTAGTCAGCCTACGAGCTATCAGGAGCTACTAACGCTGCGCTTCTTGATCAAGCCCGCAAGCTAGGCGACAAACTTCTTTTGTGCTGGCAAGATAATCAACAAAACTTGCCCTTTCCCTTTCTTGATTTCACTACCAACAAGCCAGCCGTGCGAGATTACATTAGTGCTGCATCTGTGAGAGCCCTCTCCACTATTTTTCATACAATCAGTACTATTTTTTGCTTCACAATAGTTGATAGAAATGATATACTCAGGCAGGATCACTTATCATGGAATTCGATCGTCTGAGCTTTCACACCCGTCAGCCTAAATACTTACAATATGCAACTAGGGCGATCCAGACAATCATGAGTAAGCAATATCCGCCCTCCTTATCAATGAATCTATAATTCTCTTAAACTTTTTCCGTTGGAAAGAAACTCCTTCCTCACTTCCCGGACTTCCTGGGGTGGTGTTTGGGGTTAAGAATCAAACAATTTTGAGTGATTTTTCTACTTGGGGTTGTGAGTGTTTGATTCACATTTTTCTTACTTTGGTTAATGCCAAGTCAACAGTCCGTTGAAACACCATTTTGTTTTATGCGTGGTTTAGCTGGTACCGAGTATGTGCTTTCCGATTCTTCAGTAGATACTCAACAACTCAATTGAGTATGCTTGACTTGCACCTCAGCTCTTACTTGGAATATCTCTTGAAGTACGGTATGCTTATCGACAACAGTGACCCGTCTTACTACCAAAGTACGAGTTTACCTTTCAAACTACTCCTAAAGCCAGGACTGATTTTATCCCCTCCTTACAGCGTGGCAACAGGCAGTGCGTTCATCCATCCAAAAGCTTGTTCAAGTATCGCCGGTTCGCAACCTGACCTACCTTGGTGGTTTTTCAACATCGACAAATTCTGTTGACTACGAATTCTCGCATCTGGCTTGCTTCACCGGTGAGTTCCATCCAACCGTACATGATTCAGTAGAAGGCTGGGCTGGTGAACATTGACTACCCTTTGGCGACAGGTGGAAATTGGCTCTTGGGAGGGAAAGTCTTCCAAGACAACCAGTTGTTTGACTATGGTCTGAAACTGGTAGCGACCTGTATGGAGAGTGTTGAGTTTTGACCTTTCACTTCTTGCACACTCCATTAAACAAAGGAACTGAGTAAGACACTGTACAGTATAAGCGCACTGCCACTGGACTCGGTCCAGAAATCTTTCGTTTTCTAGGACCAAAAGGTGAATCCAACGAAGAGAAACCAAGCCAGCAAGTTGCGTGTCAATCTCTCTGCTCCTTTTCGAACCAAAGATCTGTAACTCATGTGGTTCGTTAACACATAGGACCTGGAGTTCTTTCGGGCCAATGGCTTCTATATTACGAATTCAGCCTACCATTTAAGGTGAGCTCTGAATTTGTTCTATGGTCTCCTCAGCTGAACTTAACGATGCCGAAATTCCTTACGCAGGCCCGAAGTCATTGAATCTGCATTCTATGCTTGGCGGTTAACAGGTGATACCCAATACCAAGAATTCGTCTGGCAGGCATTCAAATCTTTACAGAAGTACTGCAAAGCGCCTGTCAGCTACTCTGATATCGACAACGTAAACTCTGATTCCAATCCTAAACCGCGCGACGCTTCGGAAAGCTTCTTGTAAGTGCCTTTCAAAATGATTAGTTTTCTCGCATGATATAATAAAGAGGCTAAATGGTATTGTAATTTCTGACTCATAGGTACGCCGAAACGTTCAAGGTTAGTACATCCTTGACCAAAATAAGTGAATAAAGAACTAAAACTCAGTCAATATTTCATTTTCGATCTTAGTACATATTCTTAACCTTTTCGGATCCCCAGCTTTTGTCCTTGGATCAATACGTCTTCAGTTGAGTGGTTTAGTCATCCACCCAAAGAGGAGCGCCAGCGCTGATAAATCTTGATGTTGACTTCCCAGATACCGAGGCGCACCCATTCACCTACCAACGCTCACAAAGTAAGCATTGATGAAACTAATGAGTTTTTTTCCCAAATCTTGGCAAGCTGGACTGAGCCTCACCTGAAATCAATCAAGATCCCACCAACTCAACTTCGACGCCGAAGGCCGGCTCGAAGTTAGGATCTGCACCTGCACGGGATAGTCAATTGTCATCCGGCGTGCTTCTATGGTTTTTGTCGACCTTCCTCGGACTGATCTGATTGACTAATTTCAGTCAACCTTGCTCCCGTTTAAGTAGCTATTGACCCTAGGAATCTCGCTCTCTTGAGTCACTCCTCATCATCAAAATCCTGGAAGACACATTTTTATCATCCTTTGGAGGCTATTGAATCACTTGCTTATTTGAAATCCGTTTGGAATCGCATTCATAATTTCTGACATTTTTCCCCTTGGAACAGCATTGCAACTCAACTCCTTGTTTTCCTTTGTTTGTTTATTTGTTTATTTGTTTTGCTGATTTTGTGTTAAAATTGTCCCCGTAATTGCATGCTACCCAATACATGCATACCCCCCTTCCCTGTTTTTCCTTCTTGCGCGTACTAGTTTTTGAGCTGCATTTCGTGACGCATTCAGTGAAAAAGATGATCGAGACCAAGTCTTTACGGTAGAACAAGAAAACAAAGTGATAAAACTAAGGGGACTCTGGATGATGTAATACAATAAGGCAGGCCAATCCAAGTTCCCCCATCCAATTCCCAACAAAATCCGGTCCACCTCATTATCATGTCTAACGTAGTATGCCTATATCATTCACATGTGTATTCCCACCCCAGCTGCGATTCCGGATCACCCACATCCGGTGTTGCTACAATGAGGAACGATCTCAGTCAAGTTGAAAGCAACTTCCTTGGTCCGTTGCTAGGTCCGGTGGGCAGCTGCTCAACACCGATAACCGAAGAGGGTATCACCAGCTCTCAACCGTCTCTGATCAAAGTTCAATATTTTCTTGTTGCAAAAACAGTGAACAAGCCTCATCTGAGGGGGTGCATATTCAGTCTTACTCAAAACCAAATCATGGTTGAATCTGCTTTTCAGTGCGCACAAGTTAATCTCTTCCCCATCTGGAACTACAACTCTCAACTATTCTTCAATATTCCCCAGGTGCGTTTGGTGCAAAATCCGAATAGTACTCCAGCAGATAACTCAAGCACAGTTAAGATCCTCAGATATACTGTGTAACAAGACTGAAAGACCATCAACACATGGCCCTTTGGTTTCTAAGGAAGAATGAGTCAACCAAACACAATAGAATTGATGAATTGTGGAACAAGTCAGTCAATAATTGGATACAGCAGAGTTGTGACCCTTCCCACTTGGATCTTGAAGAAACTGAGCAATATCCTAGCCTGTGCTCTATAATTGCTGAAAATGTGGGTTAGGAAAAATGTTGACTACCTTGGCATTTATTCTAGCAACTAGTGACACAGCAAAAAGCTTTCAGATGAGCAATTCAACCAGTCAGCCAGTTCAATCTGCTGCAACCCTTGTTATTTTTCCCCTTGAAACTCTGTCTAACTGGGAAAACAAGATGAAGATGTCTTAGATGAGGCTCAGTAAGTCACAGAAAGCATGTGTACATATTATATTATCATTCTCAAATAACATGTGTAGTATGATTTGGAATCCAACAGCCAACAGGACTTTCAACATCCAAAAGCTGAAATCAAACTTTGTCTTGTGCCTTACTGGGACCCCACTCCAGAATTGACTTAGATCACTCATCTGTAACTGAATCCAGGTTTCTGCTGAACTTACTGTTCCTCTCTTCATTGTAGGGTTGTCAGTTTTTGCGCTCACTGGGTTAGCAGGCCTCTGACAGAGCCAGCAGGTCATATGCTTAAGGCAGGAAAGCAGGCAGATAAGCTGACAATTGATAATTTGTCAGCTCTCAAGAAAGAAAAAATTACAAGAGAAACTTAGACCCACCTTGTGCAATATCCTCAGTAATTTGAGGGAGAGCCAAGGGAGCCAGTGGATTGTTTGTTGAAGGCATGAATGCAGGTGGGGCAGCTGGACTTAATGAGTATATACAAAAGGTGGTTGCCACAGAGGATGTTTGATACTTGTTGATTGTAATTAGATCTTGCAATTGATTATGAAAAAGACTTGGGTAGATAATTGGGGAGGACTGTATATCCTGTTGAGATGAGTGTCTTGCTGGGACAGGGTTAGTTGCATTGGCTTGATGGGGTGCCAAATCTTGGTCTTGTTGTTTGCTGGTTGATGGGAACAGAGGGGGTTGGAGCTAGTAGACATGGATGATTGGGAGGGTGGTTGGCAGAAATAACAAGTATAATAGAGTAGGTTGGGATGAAAGAAAACACAAGATCTGATTTTAATGATATAGTAATCTGAGAAAAAAAAAATCTAAGACTGCCAAATATGCTGAAGTTTATACTTCCGGCTGGAGACTTTGAGTGTTGTGAGACAAAAAAAAAAAAAGAAATCAGGATGATTACACCCTACTCTGGGCTACTACCCTTGATGTTACTGGAGTTGTATACCTGGAATAAACAATGAAAGAGAAAAGAAGACAGAAGAGATGAATACATCTAAGCAAGAGTTACAACAGTTGGTAGATGTATTGTCTTTTGAATAAACCTTGGACTTGGGTTTGTGAAATTCAAAACTTTAGAGTTTGAATTTTGGGTTTAATCAGAGTTTCTGACATTGGTGTGATAACCAATGACATCATCACATCTAGTCATCATTGGGTGCCGTAATATTAATAATACTAGGCACCCTTATCACCCTACCATGTAGACCAAGATCAGTCTACAGCAGCGCATCAATGTCTCGCATCGGCTATTATTTCTTCAGAAGGGATGAAGAATCACGACCACCCGCATATTTCACTGATTCGGAGAGCTTCTGCATCCATGGCATTGGCCCTGCACCGGCTGAACTGCCTGCAAGTTTAGCTTCTTTACTTCAACAAGGTTGATAGAACAAAGTTAAATCATGTTGTTTTGGATCTGCATGCAGCCTCAGATGGTGCATCTCAGCAAATCATTCAAGCTTTATTACATGAAACATGGAAAATCCATGTGGTTCCCGGTTAAATCTACCAGGAACTTTGTGGTTGATTTTGCAGCACAATCAATCTGCCTTGCAGATCTTCGCAACCTTGTTTCTGACAAGGCGGATAAGCACTTGGAGAGCAGCGGGGGCCTGATCCGGAACGCTGTTACTACAGGATTGCCAAATATTGATTGGAAGCTTTCTATGGTCGGGAAATGGGCCGCGGAGTTTAAGAAATCTGAAAATTACACAATCAACAATGAGCCGTCTTTTTCTCACTGGATTAAATTTGTAGTTGATCTGGGTAGAGATCATACAAATGCGAGCCTGGATGTGCAGATGCGAAATCTGACTGCAGTAGTTAAACAGGCCAAGACAGCTGTTGAGATTAAAACACATGTTTTGACTCAGACAGCTGCCCAGAATGCCAGCGCTTCTTTGACTACAATGGATGGCTCCACTGAACCAACTGCGTTGGACTTTAATGGGCTGAATGTTGTGATGAATAAGCTTTATGCTATTCATTTGCCCAATATAAAATACGAGCACAGCCTGCCAGTGTTCATCAACCCTACAGATACAAGCCGCTTCATACCACTCACAACAAACAAGGTCCAAGTTTGGGCCCAGGCCATTGTGAGTATTTTTCTATTTTAATCATTTTATGATAGACTGTTAAATATTGAAAATATTCTTCTGTTTTTTTCCAGATTAAACCTGTCGAATGTTGAGTTAATTAACTCAGGTTTCTTTATTTTTCTGCTTTTCACATTTCACTTTCATTTCACATACATTTCACATATTGTACTTAGTATACCTGAGACAGCAGCGGTGGAAGGCTCCCTTTCCTCATCCTTCCACCAACATCAATCACTCACCTCACCTCGTGCCTGCTGTTCTCAGGTATGTATTTTTTCTCCTTTTCTTTTGTTATTCCCTTTCTCTTCTTTTGCAATAAAATCCTTCCACCAACATCAATCACTCACCTCACCTCGTGCCTGCTGTTCTCAGCCCCTGTCTACCTCATTAGGTTATGAGCCTGCGCTAAAAGCGAGCTACCGAGCACGTTAAATAAACGGTCTTTTGAGTGAAATCTGTGGACTCTTCTAGGATCAACGGACAGTTGTCTTCCCCATCATGTCGAATACGTCCAAACTACCTTCTTTAAATCTTGGTGTCGCTCTCTCCAACAATGCCTCAGCCCCTAAACTACAGGGAGCCAAAATCATCCCTCTACGAGCTCTGGTGTCAGCCACTGAGTACATATCACAGTACCTGACATGTACCACGTAACTGCAAATATTATTAATTGTTATTATCTCTAATAATAATTACTATTCTCATTTATTCTTATTACTATTTATTAATAATAATTCCTTAAAATAACTTCATGTAATATTAATTATCATTATCTTTAATAATAATTACTATTCTGCAGTTATCATTATTATTATATATTCACTATTATTATTATTATTATCATTTACATTACTATTACTATTATTAAAGTACATTAATTACAGTAATCAAATAATATATTCATTAATAACACATGAATAATTCTGGTTAAGCTATGTACTCCTGTTATACAAGATACATAACTTGTAAGCCCTTTTGCCCTCCTGTCACGTGAAATATCCAGAGTAACAGATGTCACTCTTTCCCCTCTGATTACGCCCACATTCCTTAACATTGGAATATTTCACGTATAAGATATGTACCTTAATATCTTACTAATAAAAGAACTTATTAATATTATAATAATTAATACTTATAAGATGTACCAATAGTAAATGACCTCATTATAAGTTATTATCTTTAATAATATTAATAATAGATCATTAAATACAAATGTCATGATGTGATCCAATCACACTAAGGATTACTGATCAAAGATGTGTCCCATAACACAGCCTTAGTAGAAATCACATCATAAACATTAACAGATCCTCCCAAAAGGATCTGTCTTGCCCCTGAAGTTCCACAGTACCTCCCAGGTCATGGAAGCGCTCACAGTTCCCCCCTGAGGAGCTCTTACAATATATAAACAGACTGTAAACAGTTGTTTATCCCCCAGAGAATATTTAGAACACCACAGCACAGTACATACCTTAGAGTTATTTACCTTGCTTAGTTCCCCATTCTCCAACAATCCCCCAATTCTGGATAATCTATAGTTTAATACTGTTATTACCTCAAGAATTGGCCACAAACTACCTTCAATAAGGTAGTCACCACGAACCCAAGTTGAGTCTCTCCTTGGATGCCTATTAATACTTTGTATTGATTTGGATGCGCCTAGTTAGAGCAATTAGAGCAAGCCTCTCAGACAAGACTTACTGATTGAGGAAACTTTTTTACAGGATATTTAACTTACCCAAACCACTTTAAACCATCAACCTACCTTAGTTACAACCATTAACCACGGTTAGTTTCACACCCAGGCTGACATCTGGACTCGGAGTCAAACTACTCCAATTGGGAGTACCAGGTTATCATGCTCCTCAAAAACTTCAACATAGAATATGTTCTGCAACCGATGACCATCAACAAACGACCGCTCAATTGGGACCGCAACAACAAAGCTGTCTGCACCCTTATCTCTCAAATCGTTGATCCGGCGAATTTCAGATATACTAAACCTCATCGCAAGGACGCCGCTAAGACTTGGGAGGCGCTCCGCATTGCCCATCAAGATTTGTTGGCGGGCAGCCGTATGTACTGGTTACGGAAGCTCTCGGTTTCTAAGATGGAAAGCAACGATTGGCTAGCACACATTGATGCGGTCGCCAAAGTCGCCGAGAAGCTCAACGCTCTGATCACCCCAGACAAACCGCAAACGTCCGACAAAATCCACGCAACGGCTCTCCTGAACTCCCTTCCCAACGACTGGGTCAATTGCGTGTCCTCCCTCATGAATCAACCCCACGTCTCAACCAAGCAGATTGTCATGGCACTCAAAAGCGAGTATCTTTGTTGTAAGACACACAACACCGATGATCCAATCACGGTTTTGGCAACAAGAACAAAATCTCAATATTCCAAACATCACCCCGACAATTGTCAGCGTTCCGATTGCCCTCCACGGGATAAACCCCGTCACTGCGACTTTTGCAACCTTGATGGCCACAACCTGAATGCCTGCAACAATACAAGGCGTATTCTGGCTGAACACAAAGCCAACCAGAAACCTTGCAACAATTCAAAAGACCAAGATTGTCGTCAAGGGTCCTACACTGCACCGGCCGCCAGAGCCGGTCAAACCTTTGCTGCCACTCTTGGCACCTACCCTCAATCTCACCGGGACAAAAATGAGTCCAACTATTCCGGCTCAGAGATAGGAGTCGTCGCCGGCAATGCCGTGGCATCTCTCTTGGCCTCTTAGGAAGGTTCACCAGCTGGGGATGCCAACATAGACTTGGGATGCTCGTTGTCGATGACCCCGGACGTCTCCTCTGTCGATAACCTCAAGGTCAATCAAACACCTGTCCACCTTGCAGATCACTCCATTGTCGAGGCTACTCACAAAGGATCCACCATTCTTCCCATCTCCGGCAACACGGCTATCAAAACCCTTGTTGTTCCGGCTCTCCATGAACCTCTACTCTCGGTTTCTGGGCTCTGTGACAAAGGTTTGACCATTGTCTTCACCAAAACTTCCTGCGACTTCTTTGCTTCAAATTCGTCGGTCGTGACTGGTGATCTTGTGGGACGGGGCTACAGGCGAGGAAATCTTTACTACCTGCCCTCCCAACCTGTGAGCGCTTGTTCTTCTGCTCCCCTTCCCATACCTCCCTCGGATAACTCCCTCTTGAGCTATCATTACCGCCTCAGCCACATTGGTTTGAGGCCTCTCAAATCTCTACTGAAACTTAACAGTGTTACCCCCTCAGTAATGAACGAAACCAACGTCCAGCGGTGTCCAATTTGTGTTCAGGCCAAAATGCCTTGATCGGCTTTCAAATCTCGTTCCGCTCATGGTTCCACTTTGCCCGGCCAACTAATTCACTTGGACGTCGGCTCGTATGACGTTCTCTCAAGAGAGGGCTATAAATACTTCATTACTTTTGTAGACGATTGTTCTAAATCTCTGAGTATCTACCCTATGAAATCAAAATTGGATTCATTTTCATGTTTCAAAATCTTTCGCGCCTTCTTTGAGAAAACCGGCACTCACAAAATCCTTGCCCTTTGCACAGACAACGGTGGCGAGTACATGTCAAACAACTTTTCTACCTATCTTGCCACTGCCGGGATCACCCATGAGCCCGGTCCTCCCCAGAGCTTAATGGAGTGGCCGAGCGTACTAACAGGACAATCAGCAACCTCATCCGCTCTGCGCTCCTGAGTGCTTGCTTACCAAAATCATTCTGGGCAGATGCCCTCCGTCACTTTCTCTTCTCTTTCAACTCCGTCCCCTGCAACACTCCAATGGGATTCACATCTCCCAACTCCATTTTAAACCTTCCCCAGATTGACATAAAGCGTCTACATCTGTTCGGTTGTCTTGTCTGGTACAAAGTCCACAAGGCCAACCGCAAGAAACTTGATCAGAAGGGACGATCTTCGATTCTCCTCTCCTACTTATCTGACGGGAACGGGTATTGGTTGTGGGACCTGGAGAAGAGGTCTGTCCTCAAATCCAGAGACGTTGTCTTTGACAATTCTCTCTTTCCCTATGGCTCCAAACTCACTGTCTCACCCTGCCCGGTGCCTGTAGAAGTATCATGGCCGTCCGTCCTTCCTTCTGACTGCCAAACGTCTTGGCTCCCACTCTCTCTCCCATCCCCGCCCGCCCGTACTCCAATGACACCGAATCCCACTTCTTTAGAAGACAAGCCGCTGGACATTCCTCTTTGCCCCCGCTTCAATTTTCGTCTCGCGGCGTCAATTCATGCCCCAAGGAACTCCGCTTGCTCACCGGAGGCTATTTCATCCAACTCCGACTCGGCTTCCCCGCCCTCTTCATCTCCCTGCTCTCCCTCCTTGCCCGCATCGCCGGAACCGTCGTCTGAAATAAGTATCATCAATCTCCCGGCAATTTCACCAACATTCTCTCCCCCCTCTGATCCTCCTTCACCACCTCTCAAACAACCCTCCCCTCGCTTTATGCGTCAGATCTGCCACCTGCTCCTTCAACCCCGCCTTGCCGTTGTTCTGGAAGAACTCGCAGAGTCCCGGACTGATATGGTGAATGGTCCAAAGCAGCTGCTCCTGCTGGCGATGTCGACACACCAAAAACGTGGCGGCAACTTCTTAAATCTCCCAACAAAACCCGCTGGCTCAAGGCCGCCAACAAAGAGTTTGCATCCCTACTTGGAATGCAAGCTTGGAAACTAGTTCCTCGGCCGGCCAAGAGAAGAATAATCAAATCAAAGTGGGTTTTTAAGGTGAAGCGGAGGCCAGACCAATCCATTCAAAAACTCAAGGCGCGTCTGGTCGCCATGGGGTACTCCCAAATTGAAGGTCTTGACTACGACGAAGTATTCTCCCCTACTCTCCGTCTAGAGACACTCCGACTCATCTTCAGCTTGCTCGCCTTGCGGAACTGGAAAGGTTGTCAGGTCAATTTCAAAACAGCCTTCCTAAATGGCCACTTGGATTCCCCAGTCTACATGGAACAACCCCCGGGGTTTGAAGATCCCCTCCATCCTGATTGGGTGTGCGAGGTGAACCGTTTGTTATACGGCTTGAAGCAATTGCCCCGCCAATGGAACCTTGAGCTGCATAAAGCACTGCTGGATATCGGCTGGAAGAACTCCAAGTATGACCCAACTCTGTACTTCAACCTTTGATGCGGGAAGCTTGTTGGGGCCCTTACAACCCATGTTGACGATCTTGCAATCGTGGGTGAACCCCAAGTCGTGGATTCCATCATTGCCTCCATTGGCGCACAGTTCAAAATCGGCGCCAATGAGGAGTTAAACCATTTTCTATCCCTAAAGATCACCCAAGACACCGCTAATAGCTACGTCTTTTTGAATCAAGCGCACTACATTACAGATCTTTGCAACCGTTTCCTGAATGGCAGTCACACGACTGTGTCCACTCCAACCAACTCGCTTGTCAAATCCCTAGGCTGTTGCCTGCCCTCTGACTCTCTCTCTCCCAGTCCATACTCCCAACTAATTGGATCACTTCTCTGGATCTCCCAGTGTACTCGGCCCGATGTGTCCTTCGCGGTGAATCGCCTCTCACAGCACCTCCGCGATCCCTTGTCTGCACGCTGGCATGCTGCGCTCAGGGTTCTCAACTACCTAGTCTCTACTAAACACCTCAAGCTCCGGCTTGGTGGGTCTCTCACACTATCCGGATACAGCAATTCTGATTGGGCTGAAGATCGCGATGATCGCCGCTCCACCTCTGCCTACACCTATCGCGTTGGGGACGGCGCGATCTCCTGGAAGTCTCGCAAGCAAGCTACCGTATCCCTCTCCAGCACCGAGGCGGAGTACAAAGCTCTCTCGGACTCATGCAAGGAGGGGCGATGGCTCCGTCACATGCTAACCAAACTTTGACTACGCCCGGACACCGCTATCCCGCTTCATGTAGACAATGAGGGTGCTGAAGCCCTCGCAAAGAACCCCAAACATCATGCTCATACCAAACACATCCATGCCCGCTATCATTTCATTCGGGAATGTCTCCAGCAAAACAAAATCACTCTCCAGCATGTCTCAACTCATGACATGCTGGCCAACATGCTCACTAAATCCCTGTCTTGCGTTGCGCTGGAAAAACATTGTCAAATGTTTGGCATTGTTGAATGATCTATCCCGTTTATCTCCGGTTTCCAATATCCATTCACTCTCATTCTCTCTCCTTTCCTCTCTTTTTCTCTTCTCTATCTTTTTTTTCTCTCTCTTTCTCTCTTTTCTTCTTTTTTTCTCTCTTCTTCTTTCAGTTCATGTGTACAGCAAGGGGGGGTGTTGAGTTAATTAACTCAGGTTTCTTTATTTTTCTGCTTTTCACATTTCACTTTCATTTCACATACATTTCACATATTGTACTTAGTATACCTGAGACAGCAGCGGTGGAAGGCTCCCTTTCCTCATCCTTCCACCAACATCAATCACTCACCTCACCTCGTGCCTGCTGTTCTCAGGTATGTATTTTTTCTCCTTTTCTTTTGTTATTCCCTTTCTCTTCTTTTGTAATAAAATCCTTCCACCAACATCAATCACTCACCTCACCTCGTGCCTGCTGTTCTCAGCCCCTGTCTACCTCATTATCAAAGGCGTCTTACTGTACTCACCCCCTGCAGAGCTTAAGTTCCAAAAGCTGTCGTCAACCAGGAAGAGAAAGATATCAGCTATTGAAGATCCGGCCTTGCCTTGAGAAGGCGCGTCATTGTCTGGGGTTGAATCTGACATATCCTCAGTTGTACAGCCCGACGAAAATCTCATGGTCAAATACATAGACTTCATCAAGATTCAGGAGAGCAAAAAGCAAGAAACTTTGAAGATCCTTGCTGACAATGGTATCACCCATCCGAGTTTTTTTCAATCCAATACCATCACTAGAGAAGAGATGAGCTGTTGGGGCTTATCTCCTGGAACCATTGTCCAGCTCAGGGACAATGTCAAGAAGTTCAGCAAACACCCTGTTTTGTAGAAAATGAGAATTGTAATCCCAAAATTGTAACCAGCACCCCTAGTGGAGCATGTATAAGAATATCTAACCAATTATTATTATTCTTGAGCCGTCTCAGCCAAAAGATCAATCTGATCCCCATCTGTGTTTTTTTTTTATCTCTCTTAAGGGTCACAGAGATTTGATGTTGTTTCAGTTTAAATTAAACAATCTCATTTCTGTAGCTAGTATGATAAAAAAAACTGTCTCAAAGACATAAAAAAAGTATTTCTAGCTACAAGCAACAATGAGGAGATAGAGAAAGAAGAAGAAGAGATAATTGCTAGCTGGAAGTGAATAAATGTACTTGGAAGCGGCTGAGACTGATGATAATGAACAGGCCCCAATTGATCAGTGCCCACGAACACAGTATCCACAGTGACGGAAGAGCTTTGAGCACTTCTCCGCTGTCATGACCTCACCAGCAACTCAACGTATCTCCCATTTGGGATTGTTTGTTTGATTTAATATCTGGGAGGCTCATAGGTTCTGCTTGATCGATGCAAAGCAGAGTTCAATTGGATTCAATTCCGGGCAGTACGGAGGGAGGAAGAGGAGCCGGACACCGGCCAAGCTGCAGAGTTGGTGAACTGTATCACCTCGATGGAACGTAGTGTTGTCGCAAACAAGGACTGAGTTGGGTCCTGGGTACCTATTCATGCGGGGGAGCTACAGGAGAGATGGTCAGCCAAGTGGACTCACAGGGATAAAATACAAGTACTCACCAAGTCGTACGGGAAGAAATGCTCGAATTTACGACCATTGAACGTCTTGAATGTGGTCGTTAGAGCCATTAGTCCATTAATCAAGATTGCTGGGAGTAAACTTAAGCGCTCCGTGTTTTGGTTAACAACAAACCTTGCGGAAGGCGTCCCTTTCTTTGACCTTGCAAACAATCGGAGCAGATCCTTGTCCGTAAAGGAGCTCTCATCTGAAAAAAAAAGAATAAATAAAAACATCACATTAGTTTGTTGTGCTCATGAGAAGCAGCACTTAAAAGAAGGAAAACATACCAGTGAATACTAAAAAAGCTGCAGGAAAGAATTCCATGCGCTCAATGTAAGAATACTTAGTGGTGAGCAACTTGCAAATATTCTTTGTCTTGGGTTTCTTCAAAGTTATGGAGAGTCGTTCAACAAGGTTCCAATGAACACCAGATGTACTGAGAAGCACCCCAGAGGCATCATACAGCTGTTTGCGGATTTTGTTCAGAAAAAGGCCGGGGCTCAGTCCGGACGAGCTTGATCATGAAGTTGACCTCGTCTTGGGTGAGACTAGCTGGTTGTCCACGGCCTTCATAAGTATCTGGATCCTTGATTATGCAGCGGCTCTCTTTGTATAAATGGATCCATCAATGAAATGATTGGGGAGAGAAGGAAACACCTAGTAAGTCCTTGATTGAAGTGGGGGAAAGACCTTCCTTGGACATCCAAACAACCACAATTTTGGTTGCCGGAGAATGTGACCAATAAACCATGGGGAAGACCGGTGTTGTTGTTGGCAGCGTTGTTGTTGGTTAATGTTGGATTCGAGTTGGTGGGAAGTGTAGAGACATAAAGAGGTAATCTTGGATTGCATAGAGAAAGAAAGCCATAATGTGGCTGTAAATACATTGTATTTATAGTGCACATTATGTAAGGAAAAGAATGGAAATGGAAGTGGAGTGACATGGGAAAGTCTGACGTCTCGTCAAGACCATCCTATATGTCTTCATGACGTATAATGTAGTGATGAGTAATCTTTACATAAGATTATGTAGTCGAGCTACAACAGGAAGAAGGGGAGGGCAGTCAATATCAGTCAGATAGGGGCTGCACAGCAACCTTGTATTTGTTATGACTCATATATACATATTAGTATACTATACATATATACATACTAGATATTAACATGAAATTGTACATAGATGCTTATATCATTTTCACTGTTACTCTAAAAGACTCCTCCCTGGGTGTTGGTGAACTTCTTTTTCCTCACTCTCTTTTATTCTCTCTCACCAACATCCCAGGTAAGATAAAGTAGTTATCTAAATTATTTTCTTATTATTCTCTTTTCTTATTTTATATACTAACAAACAAGAAATTTACTCTCTTTTATTCTCTCTCACCGACATCCCAGTGCGGGTGACTATAGTATTGTCACATGAGGGTTATGTCAGGCAGAAAACCTTGTATTAAGTTTTCATGCATGACATAACCCATAACTATAAAGTTTGGAACATTGAAAAAAAGTCCAAGCTTTTTTCAAAATACAATAAATATGTAAATATAATAATTTATGTACATAATAGTTTAATAATTATGGATTTAATATTTTGACTTTGGATGCTCTCACTCCGAGATATGTACATACATAAATCAATAAATTTTTAATTTTATTTCTTTTGGTCATCATTATATTTATGATCATCAAAAATAAAAAAATAAAAAAATTCAAACTTACCAACAACCTTACCATGAACCATCCACACCAACAACGACCACCTCATCCTTCACAACAACAACCACTACCACCACCACCACCACCACCTCATCATCATCATCATCAACATCATATCGAACTACTCTCCGATCTCATTCGTACCGAGAAGACTTACACCCACGACCTCTACACAGTCATCAACCGAATCGCCTCTGCCTATTCACCCACCAACTTCCCTCCCGCCCATCTCGACCACCACTTTCGACTCATCGAATCCATCTTTCGAGCTCACAAGTCCTTCCTCTCCCAATCCATCCTACCCCTCGAACCACCTCATCCCAACTATCATCTACTCGCCTTCGTCAGTCTCTTCAACCAGCTCATCCATCATCTCCTCCCGGTCTATCATCGCTACTGTCATCCTAACGGCTGGGCCGGTGCCGGCGGTTGGGCCCGCGATCCTCAAGTCAATTCAAACCCTCTACTCATCCAAACCTTACTCTCACTCGACTGGCCAGCATCGGTCCTCCTACCCCTACCACCAGCAACATCCCCCCCATCTTCCCCGAGGCACCCTATCCACACGAAGACCTCATCCTCTTTGACTCTCAATCCACCCCTCATGCTACCCTCACCGTCTTCTTCGCCCTACCCTTCTCCCGGCTGTTCTACTACCGTAAACTGGCTCAGTTCTTCCTACAATCACTCCAACATGGCAGGCCCGAGCACAAGTCGGTCTATGACTCTACCCAGCAAATCATCCTCCTCCTCGATCGCGGTCGAACCCAATCCAACCTCTCCCCCCTCCAACTCATCTCACCCTCCCAACCGCCAACCGATCCCACCCCCAGCCAACAACCCACCGCTTCCCAGCCTTTGAACCCTCCTGGTCAACGTACTCGTACGTCATTTAATCCTCCTGATCTTTCATTAAATTAAATAATAATAATAAAAGTACTGATGTAATTCCTGTACATGTAGCTCCCAGGCATGTCTCCCCTATTCCATCAGTCCCGCTACCCCTTACCCATCCGACCCCTGTTCCGCCTAACCTCAGGTCATCAACAGAGACAGCCTTGAGCGGTCTGGCTGAGAGCAGTATTGGAAGTACCATCGAGTAGGGCCATTTCGTCTAACTTGACATCCGCTAACAAGTTGGCGGCTGGCTGCAAATCCAGAAGATTGATTGTATTCCATCTCCCAATACCCTCGTCTGATCAATTCACAGTGAAGTATTCGATCGAACCAATCCCAGCACTCCCTTATCCTCCTCCAGTCACACATTTGAAAATCAACAACAGGCAACAGTCCTCAAATCTCCGCGTGATACGATTCAAGTCAACCGTGGTGTCTTTGTTCAACAGGCTATCCTAAACCTCCAAACCCAGCTGGACACCAGTCGATGTATGGACATCTTCACAATGACCCCTAAGGTTTTTTGGTCTCTGATCTCTTGCTCTCGTCATGTCTCTTGAAGTTGACGGCCTCACTACGCTGTTTCTTCTTCTTCTTTCTTCTAGCAATGTCGACTTCTCTTAGCTCCTCCCACTTTGGCCTACTCAAGATCATTGAGATACAGCAGCGACGCAAAGTTCAAACTCCGGCCTCAGTCTGATCCAAATCGTGAAATCGAAACTCACTCCGGTCGACTGATTCTGATTACCGATCTATTGATGTTTTGTGAATACAAGGAACAGGCCTCTCCCAAACTTTCAAATATGTGGTTGATGTACCCCCCCTTGGCTGGGAAACATCTTCAAGTGAATCCTGTCGGCAATGACCCCGAATTTGAAGTGGTCGCGATGGGAAAAGAAGTGATTAGAGTCTCTGTGAGCAATCAGACTGAGCGAGATACTTGGGTTCAAAATTTGCAAGAAGCCATCGAGTTTGGAAGACAAGGTAAGCATCGAACGGTCTTGCTCAATTTGGTACAGATAATTAATTTACTCTTAATTGTTTGCTAGTTGCCCTCCAGAAACAAATCAGCCCTGTAGTTCCTGAACAATTCAATCAAAACCCACCACACGAGAGCCGTACTTCGTTAAGAAACCCGAAGTTGTCCGCTCTCGCCAACCTCTCTATCAATTCAATTCCACCAAGGCTTGGATCTCAATCCCAACCCATCAGTCCTAGCTTTTCACACAGAAGCGAGCGCCCGCCATCCTCATTTTCCTCTCAGCTTGAGCATCAGGCTTCCCAACTGTCCTCCCCACCCTTTCCTGGTCAATATACGAGAAGCCCTTCAGACCCTGGCGGATCCCTTGCGAATCAAATGGCATTACATTCCTTGGGTCCATCAACCAACGCTCATCAACTTACTGCCCCCGATCGTGATTGGGACTCTAACATGACTGCCGTTCCAGGACAGCCACTGAGAAGTCCAGGTGAGTATTGATTTCCCAAGCACCTTGGAATGATGCCGTCGCTGAAAAAAAAAAAAAAAAACGAGATTGCAGGTACACACTCGGAAGGTCGCTGCTCCCACATGGGTCCTGCGCCATCAAATGTGGTGGGTGAAGGTATCCATGCCGGCCAGACCGTTCCTCTTCGAACTCTTCGCAAAGCACCATCCGCACACGCTCTCGGAGCACGCTTTGATCCACGCACGGCCGATCTCCCGCCGATGCCAACTCCGTTTGGACAAAGCTTGCGGTCATCGCAGGACCCGAGGCTTGCCACTGGAAGACCAGCGATGATCGATCCTGACCCGATTAGAAGATCGACGTCCACGGAACCATACCGGGATCGACAGTACAGACCACCATCTGCTGCCATTCAACGTGTTCATGATCGGCCGGCTTCAGGAGCTACATCACTCTCAAGATCATCGAAACTACCACATAACATGTCAGGACATCACTCCGACGATTCCGATAGTATCCCCCCAGCAAGTCCACAGGAAGCCCAGAACGTTCAATCGGTCTTAGCAGCTGAGATGAAGACCAAAGTGTTCCTCAAACAATCACACTCTCAATGGAAATCCTTAGGCACCGCCAAGCTCCACGTCTTTGTTCAGAAACCGGGTAACACTAAGCAACTCGTCGTCGGTACTGAGAAAGGTAAGACGCTCATTTCAACTATCGTCTTGACTGATGGTATCGAACGCGTTGGAAGGACTGGAATCGCCGTTGATATCTCTGACCGAGGTGTTAGAACTGGGATTGTTTATATGTTACAAGTTGAGCTTTGTTTTCATTTCTTGGCCAATTTTGTCTTTTTTTTTCGATCTTTTCTAAGTGAAAGTTCTGATCCTGGTTAACTTTGACATGTGTGTATACATCACAGATGAAGAACGAAACTTCGGCTGGTGGATTATTCGAACAACTCTTAGAAGGCTCAGATCGAAGACCTAAATAAATTATTCTTTCGCTTCTCATTATTAACTTATTCATTGATGTTTCCCTACCTATCTCTCTTTTTTTTGTTTTTTGAATATTACTCCTCAGATACTTCAATTCACCCGCCTTTAGCTGACAAACCCCTTCAACCCAAAACTGCTCATTTAATCAACGCAACAAACCTTTCAAAAAAACATAATGTCTCTGACTCCTGATTTATTTATTTACATATCTACTAGAGTAATTTTTGCTTCTCTCCCATTCTGTCCCTCTTCTGTCGATTCGCACATCTGATCAATCTTCACCTTTTAGTATAATATGGTCAATCATTGTCCACAGACTCTTTTTCTTTTCTTTTTCATTTTGGGGAGGGGGGGCAAACAAACACCAATGTTTCCATTTATGTTTTTGATGATGATTATGATATACTAGAATGTGTTTTTTTCTTTAGTAGTATCAATGCCAGCATAATGGGCAGAGCTAAGGGCATCCCAGTCAAACTGGAATATATGCTTGATCTTTTAAATTGGTTGAGTGTTTCTTAGTTTAACTTGAAACAACTTCAACCCAGCCAATTCTGCTGGTTTTTTTTTTTTTTTAGTTAATAGTATCATGTGCTCATATATATGTATATATATATATATATATATTTAGGGGCATTCCTTGAAATTCTGACCATTCTAGACATCATTAGTAAGATTAATAGTACAACCTACCCACACCTTGTAGTCAAAGAATCCTGAATAGTAGAGTTGTGTTAGTCATTTTTTTTTCTTCATGTGTAGTCTTAAATATAGTATTCTATTGATTAGTGTTCTTTTTTTTTTGTCAATTTCTTCTCAAACTGAACACTTTGTAGTAGATAGACTTTAAGACTAATACTAGACTACCTCAAGTCATCTGACTCCATCAGGTCTCCTCTTTTCCTTACCTGTGCCAACTTTGAGTGACTTTCTGAGTCAGCTATTACTAGAGTTGAGTCTGCACTTCAACCCATCTTAACACCATCTCTGAACTTCAAAAATTATATCAGTATTTCATAAGTCAAAATCTGTTGAAGTGCATGTGATTGTAATAGGATTTTTTTTCTGGTTGAGGCCCTACTCTAACCAAACTATTGGATGATGTTGAAACTCTTGCCTCATGCTTTTGTTGTGCGCACAAGTGCATTGAATGATGCTGCAACTACGGAATGGACAATATCATTGATTCTAACCTAATAAATCAACTCATAACATCTTGGTCAGTCTCAAAATCTCATCAGACTCAGACTCAAGATCTCATCTCATCAGCCTCAAGATCTTGTTCAATACTCAATCCGCTGCTATCACCAAAGTCAACTCAAGAAATCAAGGTGCTCAATTGCAAGTTCAACTTGGTGAATAATAATCAGCAAGATGTTTCCTATTTTCCCTACTGTCTATTTCATTTAATTCATATAACTAACTTGTATCATTTCTTTGTCTAGTCAACTTCACTGTTATTTACTTTTCATATAAACTCACTCAATATTTAGCGCTCTGTGTCCCATTTCTGGTTTTTTCTACTTTCTATTTTCTCTATTTGATAAACCAAAAATCAAATAACATAAAAATTATCATAGATTATTATCAGCTCTTTAGTCCTGCTTTTTTCCACTTCTCAAGGTTGCTTCATTCTCATAATACTCTCATTCAGGGTTTGTTATCTTTTTCTTTTCTGTTATTGTGATCTATTTTCTTATCTCTTTGTTTTTTCTATAGTTCTGGTTCTAGGTTTTTTGGTAATACAGTCAGAAGTCTAATAGATGACTTTCCATTGTGATCTATTGACCCTGCAGAACCAGAATTTCCCCACATTTTTGGAAATTTTGCCGCTCTAGATAAAGATCAATTGGGGTTTCAGATTCAAGAGGAAGTAATCTTTTGTGTAGATTTGCCTGATAGCAATATCAAGTTCATTCAAATGATGTCATGCTAGATCTGGCAATCTGATACAATCATGTCTGCAGTGATTGGACACCAAAATTTAAAATTTCAGAATTTATTTCACTCAAGATTTGATGGGATGGAACTTGACCACCAGACAAAGCCATTCTTGAGCCTGAGACTAAGGTATTTCAACAGTTGAACCATCCCTGAATTGTTGCTCTTTGTGTAGACTTCAACAAGTGATTATTTTTTCATAATAACCTGTTGAAACTTGTGCCACATAGAATGGCCCGTGACAGGACTCCAGCTCGTGACATGCCATGAACGGGGCTGTAGTCTGCACCCTTTGGTCTCTATGAGTTGCCAACCCAGCAACTCTGCGAAGAAACCTACCAGGAAAGACAACAGCAGAACCAACCACCTTAAGGAACTCTAGATTATACATAACCCATTCAAGAACATCATGGCGTCCCCAGGTAGTCGCCCCTCTCCAGCACCAAGCACACCAGGATCGCAAGCCCCAACGACCACTCCAGCTGCTGCTATCAACCCGGCCACCAAGAAGAAAGAAATTACAGCAGTCCAAGCTGCCAAAGCCAAGGCGATGAAGTAAGTGACAAATATGCATGTGATGCTTGTCCGTATTAATACTATTTTTGCTGACCATTGAAACAGTGTTTTGTAAGCCAATTCCCCTCTGATTCCGACATCCCAACATCCGAACTTCTCGGTAGCTTATAGACTCTTTGAAATGGCGTACTAGCACTAGCGATGGTTCTTTCTTGGAAAGATTTAAAAAGATGAAAGTTGGTGGACTATTTCCACCCAGTTCAGACGTAGTTTACCCACATCCCGCTTGACCTAATGTATCATTGTGTCTCCCGTCGATAACCAATAGGAGGAGGAAGTGGAAAAGAAGAAACAGGAAGATGCTCTAGCACGGTAAGCCACAACATTTTCCATTTGTGTCTTGTTTTGTTTTCATTTCTCCCTATCGGTCCCTTTCGTTTCATGTGAGTGAGTTGTCAACTAGTTGTCGGCTTGTCCAGTTGGATGATGATGATGCACACTAACCTGAAGAAGAGCTGAATAAATCGATCCAATGGCGCTTTAAACAAATTTCAGTCTTCTAAAAAAACCCCTACTTCCGATTTTTTTGAAAGCTTGTGTTTGTTGACACTATTGAGATTACTATTTATACAGGAAGCAGGCTTTCGAACAGCGCATCGTAAGTAATGTGACTTCTTGTTCCTCTCACACTTTGACTCTCAAGTCCGCTAACTTTCCTTGACCGACTACCGCCAACGAGCAGAAAATCGTGGCAAAAGGACTGCCGATCCTAATGATTCAATATCAACATCCAAGAAGACTAAAACCGAGGAGGAAGACAATGCATATCTCCGAGAAGTGCGCAAATTGGAAGGCCACAGTCTTCGGGACGAGGGTGCGGGTGTGCGTGCCTTAGTGAAATAGAGGTCTAGATAAGGTAACTTTTCTCTTGGACCCCAAACTGTGTATGAGAGATATCAAGGTCTTGAACCTAATAGCATGTCGTTAATCGATCTTGTTGATCTCTTGTGACTGCCTTCCTTTCATCACATTCAGCAGTTCTATATTATCCATCCGTCTCAAATTCGCCAGTTTGTGCTGCTCACTTTTTTGCTACAGTTTGCGACCAAATAGTCGAGTTGATAAACTCATTTTGTTCTCGGAAACCAATCGACCAAAAAAAAGAAAAAAGAAAGAAAGAAATCACTTAGCCAACTTCTCCTCTTGCATAGTTTATGCTGACCATTGCCTTCCATCATCGTCACAACAGTGTTGTCTTGTTGTTGGGCAATCTTTCATCTTACCACTCATCACAACATTTATCGACATCATGAGGCGCTAGAGACGAAGCCATTGCCCTCTCCCGTTTTATCCACTGTTTGCCAACTGTCGGAGCTGTGCTATGAGACGACCCGGGGTTGATTGATTTGATCTGATTTGAGTTATTGATTCAAGGGGTAGAATGTTTTTTTTTTTGGAAGAAATGGAAAATTGATTATTAGTCAATGATAATTTCCTTACATGGAAAGAGAGTCATACATAGAAAACATGATTGATTCCTTTCTAATTGTTTTTTTTTTGGATCAACTGGGGTTGAACTGGAAAAAGAAAAAAAAAACAATTTGTGTGTGGTGAAACTATGGAAGCAACACAATAGAACTTGAAGGGGAAATACACAGCCAATTGAGTAATAAGATGAATGGGTGTTGATGAGACTTCCCTTCTGAAGAATCCTGAGGTGAAGAGAGTTACACTAAGAAAAAGATAAAACAGATGTGGATTTAATTTCTAATTTGACTCAGATTGCTAATAGTGATGAAACAATTCTTATCACTTCTCCAGGGGGGTGAGAATGGAGATTGGGGAAGGATGGAGGAAAAAGGTGAACAAATGTTTACATTTAATTTAAGGTAGAGAATTCTATGAGAAACATAGAGACAAGGAAAAGAACTCCTATTTATTCCTAAAAATGCTGAGCTAGCCATGCTAAAGGTAGAGCATATGTCAATATTCTAGCTTTTCAAAGAGATGAAAAAAAGAAGCAGGGCTATTATAAAGTATAGGACCCAGGAGCAAGTAGAGATGAAAAGGCTCAGCCCCATTAATTTTATTACATATATGAGGAGCACGTGTAAATACTGAGAAATAGAGAGCCCCCTTGCAAGACCAAAAGGGGTTCTAGACAAGTGAAAATTAAAACAGGGAACTGATTACAGGATTGAACAGGACAGAGCACAGGACAGGACAGGAAAATGCCACATGGCCAGATATGACAGTACATAAAAAGGAAACATGGAGGATGATCACTTGGTCAGACAGGAAAGGACAGGAAATTGAACACTTGATCAGACAGGATAAAAGGAGGTGAGCAGAATGAATGAGGAGGATTCTGCAAGCACAAAGTGTGGCTTAGCATTTCAGAATTCTCTATGGAGCACTAGTGTAGTAGCATCAGAACATTTTTCTTTCCCCATATTAATGCTACATTTACCTGATCCAAAAATCAGCCTGTGACACAGTGTTACCATGGAATCTATGTTGTTGTGTTTTCTGATAAAATCACTTTAGAAACATGTGAAAATGTTTAGCATAGGGGAAATGGACTAAAAATTCTACTGAAACAGCTTTCAGCACACCAAAAAAAGGCTGCTATAGTAACATGTTTTTTTTGCTGTAAAAAAATACTGTCCATCCAGTGATTTGTCTAAGTCAAAAGAAGAGCCAAGGTTGGTAATAATCTAGCTAATAGAAATAAAAAAAGGGAATATAATCCAAAATGACTGCTGTGAGAATAGTGCAGTAACAGAAAATGATGATGGGTACTACTTAAACAGGAATAGTATAATTAATCAAAAAACAATTGATCTCAAATGGCTAGGTGTTTCAGGTGTCAAAATTACATGAATTCATAGTTTAATAGAACAAGGAGGTATGAACTATTTTTATTCATAACATTTCTTATTTAGGTTCTAAAGTTTATTCAACCCATATTTTTTCACTGGAGCTACTTTCCAAAAGATAGTGCATTGTCATGATACTTCCAGAATAATTTACTAGGCTGAATTCATCCCAGTTAAACTAGGATGGAGCCAAAAATCAAAAAAAATTAAAAAATGTTGATGTCAACTGGTGTAATATAAAACCAAGGGGACTCCTTGGGTTGATATTTGATCAGGTGAGATCATCCAAATTTCAATTGGTTGGTTGAATCCTGGTTTAAGCTGGATGACTTCAGCCTAGGAAATTATACTGGTAGTTTGGAATAGACATGCAAACAAGATTTAAGTTGTTTTTTCCATCTGGAACAGAAGTGTCTACCATAGTGTTAGAATGCCTCTGGAAAGGTGGCTGAAATGGCCCTGCAGATAAGGATATGCAAGACAGGCCCTTCTTATGTAAGCAAGCCTGGATTTGGATTTTCTTACATCACCCCTGGTGGGCACCTATTCCCTCAACTGGACCCTGGTCAAAGGGGCTGTATAGCCTCTTTCACTGGAGGAAGCCCCTCTGGTCCAAGGGGCTGCATAGCCTCTTTGAATGGAGAGATTCCCTTGGGTCAAAGGGGATATAAATCCCCTTTTAAAAATGGTTGAGGAGATAGGGGCTCATCAGGGGCTATCTAAGTGAATCTGAGTTGAGCTTTTCTTACATAGCATGTCAGCCTTAGAGTCAGTGCAGCTGACCTAAAGTCTGCCTTTATTACTCATGGTCTTAATACTAGTCCCAAATGCATTATATCTTTTTACCCTGAGGTTTAAACCTTATTTTGACTTCAAATTCTGTTTCTTCATTAAAATTTGACCATAGTGTTCACTGAACACTTTGTAATTGGTCAACTCCTTCATGGAGTAATCAAATAAACAATTCTATGCTACAGCTGGCTGGGAAAGTGAAACAAGGCCAGCCAACCACATATACATGTTAGATTACATAAGCAAACCTTATAAATTTTCGAATTTGATGTATCCCCCGTTGCAGGCAGGATACAGAAACTCCAGACACCCAGAACCACCAACTCAGATCACCAAGGATTCACCAAGTTACAGCTCACCACTCTAACCAACCAAAGGCCTCTTTCACCCAGTACTCACCAGTATTGTCAGTCAGTCCCCTTTCTGAACCTTGCTTTTCTGACAGTAGTCCTTCTCTGTCTCCCCCTTTCCCCCTTTCTCTTTCCCCTTCTTCATCAACCATCAGACCAGATCAAATCAAGCTCCTACTATCAGATCAGATCAATCTTAATCCTCTCAAGAGATCATCCAGTCTTTTTCTGTGGTTTTCCTTGAAACAAATCACATAGGTTTCCCTCTAAAGAGCCTTGAATATCTTGCTTGACCATAGTCTAAAAAACTGGGCTGATTAGACTTGTCTTCTCAGATACCTTCCATGTTTCCATTGTGTGAAGAGGCTGTTGCTTTTCTCAAAGTCTCTGGCATGACTTTCCAACTTTCTAAGTTGTTGATTATCATTATTAAAGAGCACTCAGACTATTCAAATCTCAGATCAATCAATAGTCTTCCCTTCTTTCTTCCTCTTTCCCCTTCTCTTCCCTCCACACTTGTTTTCTTTATCTTTCTGAAATACAACTGTTGCCCCCATTTTCTTGTGTCCTGTTGTCACTTTAGAGACCCAGGCTCACATAGCACCCTATGTATATAGAAAATGGGCTGTAAGCCCATAATCTATAAGTGTGCTGGCTGCACACCCAAGAGTTGAGGGGCATCCCCCCAGTGTGAGCATGCATTTATCAACCTCCCTTTTTAACTTTTCTTTCCTTTGACAAACTATCAATACAGTTTTTATTCATTTATTTTACAGTTCAGTTGGTCTTGAGGAGACTATGGAGTATTTCCAGAGCTGGCACCTTCCCCCTGCATTTTTTTTCTTCTCAAAACTATTTTATACAGAGGGAAATAAAAAGTAGGGTCCACAATTACCATGGTACAGTCTCTCATTATACACAAGTGGAAAGAAAGTTTCCCAAGCAAGCTTTTTTCACTTGTGCAGTAGCTGGGCTCACCAAAAAAAGATTACAGGATTCAAAATTCCTCACCTGCTTGTGTGCTGTGTTAATGTTAAATTAATTAATCATCACTTTTGGGGTCATGTTTTCAAATCCTTTAGCATCAGTAAACCTTTCTTGTTGCTCTTCTATAAGTGCTAATAGTTTATTCCTGGTTTATCTAGTGTGAAAATAGGGTTTTTTCTGGAAGATGTTCCTATAAAGTGGGATATTAAAGTTGCAAATTTCAAATATGAGATAAAGAATTGTTGAACTTAGAGTTCGAGGATTCAATGTCATCCCGATGAGGCAGGGGACATGGCAGGGGAAGTGAGATGGACAAGGATGAAACCTAAAATCATCGGATGTATATAGACTATTGATTTTTAGCGTTGTTATTTCTTTTTCTCATCCGATTTATCAGTTTATTCCCCGAGCACAAACTCGCTCACAAATCTGTTTTGACTCCCTTATTCCTCGTCGTTAGTTTTGGATCCTTATTTCTATTTCATTCATCTTCAATTATTCTGTTGATATACGTCTGCTCTCTCTTGTTCGCATTGCCAGCTCACCATGTCGTGATTCTGACGCCTTGGTTGGAAACCAATAAGATTATTGGTTCATTAAGAATGATTAGAAAATGTCTATGTAAATCAAGCGCAATACTTCTTAAAGCATCGGATACATTGAGGTGTTCTTGGTGCGTTTGATCTTTTTTGTTGTTTATCTATCAGAGCACAAGCCAAGCATTCAGGCCACTCGGGATCGTTAAGTGTCGATTTTGTTTGAGTTGCAATCAGAAAACTGTTCTTGAAAAATCCATCAATCTCTTCGTTCTGAAATCATATGAGGGAAGAGGTTTCAAGACATTAGAATATCAAATTCCCACATCTGTTTCGCTCCCCATAGGTTGAAATCATCTGATCAAATTGAAGATTGTGATCATCGACTCACAGTGAAATCGGTCTGCATTGTCCTCATGTCAGTCCTATGAGATGCAAAATAATTGGGTAGATATATGACCAGCGGCCCAGCTTCCATCTTGCAGCCAAAAAAAGTAGGTCTCTTATTGTACCCACCTGTAATGAATTCAGTATTGAGACTGTTTGGGATTCTTAGTTTTTAAAGTTTCAACAAATCAAAATTCCAGAGGAAAAGTAGAGCTCAAATCATCTTCATATCTTTTGGTTATTTTGGAGAATCATATTTATCAGATTGAGACCTTACTTGGGAAACGGATAATTTTGGAACTCAGGAATCTGAAGCTTCAGATATGTTTGGTATAATGCTGTTCCATTAGGATCTGTAGGGTTCAGCATCATTGTTCATCCAGTGCTTCAGCTATTGGCTACATTGACATTTCAAGGCTCCATAGAATCTTTTCTTACATCCATCTACGTTGGGAGAATCAAAAGCGTGCCCATTCACAGTCTTAGTGCGATAAAGAAAACGTAAGGAATCCGATTCAGCTCTTGACTCCTGCCAGTGAGATCAAAAAATAAATAAATCTTCCAATCAAACTCAACAGCATCTAATGCAATAATTACGTCGACCTTTCTGGAGTGTTGAAGCAATGGAAAGAGGGGTAAATTTTCTTGCGCCATTGCTCCGTCGGCTAAAAGCAAAGTCTCGGTGTTGGAGTCAACAAATGCGCCGGTACCAGATGGAAGTCCAGACATTTGCCCATAGAAAGGATTGGGTATCTGGAAAAGAATGAAAGTTCATCAACAAATATTTTGGAGTAAGGAAAATTGCAAGCAGTTTTTTTCCATTCTTTGTGAATAGCATATTCTATAAATCACCGACCAAAGCTTCGTAAAAGGTTCCCTTGACTAATAAATTAGCAATTCTTTCGCCAAGGTTTGGCGTTGTATTAGATCCATCCTATGCAATTGGGGAAACATTGAGGATTAATTTCTTTATTCCATGAGATCAATGTAAATGATTTGCTTATGGGAACTCACTTGAAAGCTGAACACGTTGCTGGAAACTCCCTATGAGTGGTAAAAGAAAAAATCGAGTTGATCAAAGCTGAAAGCTGACAACTGAACCGTTCGCGATTGCAGGTTTAGCAAAATTTTAACTTACCATGAGAAACCTGTGATTCAAAAAAAGAAGACAGGAGCAAAGGTTAACAAGGCGTATGTTTCTGGAATAAGTATCTCTTGAAGATTAAAACATGAACCCTGCATTGTCAAAACCTTTCACGCATGACACCGCCCGACCCTCGCCAAAAGACATTTGACTCCCCAAATATTCTATTGGAATTGATGCATTCAGACCAGGATGCCATAAGGAGAAATCTTCTGGTGTCATTTCGTCTGTTTATTTGGGAAAAAAGATCATTAAATTCTATTAGATAAAAATAGCAGAGAGGGGAGATTCTGAAACTACAAACAAATGGGACTTTGCAAGGTAACCTGTTCCCCCGAAGCTCTTCTCGAAACACTTGCTAAAATCGGGAGTGGGAACTCGCGCGCTTTGTAAGCAGGTGTCTCCTTGATGGAAGAAAACAGCACGCCTTTCCCGTCTGCCGGGTCATCGCTGCAATCAAAAAAATTGAACCAAAATTTCAGGATTTTTTTTTTCACTTTTGAGAAGACCTAAGTACTCACATGTATTGGGTAGAAAGCATTCTTCCCCAGATGCTAGTTGAAGAAAAGTTGTATTAGGCCCGACTTGTCAAGTTGAATAAATCCTCGACGTTTCTCGAAGCTCACTCAACAAAACTAATATCAAAGCCAGCTTTCTTCTTCCGCAGGGCTTGTGAGAGGTGCGATGGTAATGATCTAATTAGGCTCCAGGAAAGATAGCCTTTGTTTTTGCTAAGTCCCCATACGGTTGCGTTCATCTCAGGCATGCGCTTGAAGTCTGCAGTGGCCCAACTTGTCAACAGCCATGCGCCTCTGATAAAATTCAAGTTCGGAATACCAAATCAGCTTGATGATATCGGATTATAGACTCTTGCTCCGCCATTTTACTAACGCAGAAAGGCCAGTGGCATAATTTGCCAATTGCAATATCCCTCCAGTTCTAGCTTCGACGGCTTCTTTATTTCGGTGGTCGAATGCGTCTAACATTGAAGCACTGAATAGTAAAGCCCGGTCGCCGCCACCAGATGTTGCGAATGCGATGTTAGGTAATGTTTCACCCGCTGCCCCCCCTGCGCTAACAGCAGACTCTAAGAAGTGAGTGACATTGAAATCTTGCAGACGAAGTCGATTTAAATAACTTTGCCAAAGTGGGATAGATTTCTTTGCTTTTCCTGAGGTGTAATCAAGCTCCCCTGGACTGATGGGCCACTTTGGGCAAAGGGGGATTCAGGCAGTTAATCAGATAAGTAACTCAAGTTGAAAGGAAGCTGAAAGTACTTACAGGATATTGATCAGCCAGACGAACACGCAAACCGGGCGGACACGAGACCCTGGAAGGCTCGTAGTTTCCGGAAGGAGACAGAGGCAATTTGAAGTGTTTTTCTTCGGAGCATCCAACCTGTAAAGGGATGTTTGCTCCGACCCAAAATTGGAGTAAAAGCAACAGGAACTCGAAGTGCGGGATTTTCGGCCGCAGATTGCGCATATTAGAAATCAAGAACTTAATGAACGAGGTTGAGAGAACAAATTTCAAGATGTAATATGAAGCGGTATTCCACCTAGAACGTTGGTTAGGCCTGGTGTAAAAGAGTGTGTAATTACAGATTTAGGGGATCCAACTTTTAGACAAGTTCCCTATAACGATCAACGCTGATCAGTTCTCAAGTACATCAAGGGCAAAATAAGAAAGGCGTTTTATGACTTCGGAGCTGACGGTTGAGCAATCGGTATGTGTGGAGTCCAAACTGGTCTTTGGTCAGGAGTTAGGACACGCATAGATCGCATTGTAAGAGCCACTTGGTCACCAGAACATCTGGTCAAGCCTGCCGAAGTCTCATTATTCCGTTGTAAGTTATTTCTAGGAAGGGGCGAAGGTGTGCGGTCTTACCGGGGCATTCAAACTCATAGCGGGCAACCAAAGCTGCAGCCAAAGGAAAATGTCACCCCGGTTCTTACACCTCGGGGACTTCCGGCCAAAGGATTGTGGATCAAACGGGTTACACCGGCAAATTGGTGAAACCAACGTCTGATTTCCCATCCTCCCCCCAATTGATGTCACCATCCTGCTGAAGGTAGGTTGACATTGTAAAATTGAATCAATAAATAAGTAAGTAAATGATTAATTAATGAAGGGGGTTAATAAACATACCCACCTGCTTTTCTGCTTTTTTACCTGGTGTTTTTTCCATCCAATTTTGTGAAATGAAACACTGCCAGCATTATTGTATCAGATTCCCATATCTGGCATTACATCAGCCAAAAAAACTGATATTCTATCAGACAAGACAGGTATTGTATCTGCCACAACTGATATTATATCTACCTGAAATGATATAATGTCTAGCATGACAGATATTGCATCAGTTGACCCTATTCAATATCAACATCACTAAATTTATATCATTTTTTTTTACATCTAACATAACATTTTGGCCCATGGGTATTAGGGGGTATCAAATTTGACCAAATCCACCATTATGTAATTGACTGGTTTGAGAAAATCCACCTTTCTAAAAATGTGTTAGTCCTTTACCTACCAACTTTCAAAACCCACTGGTTTTTTTTTTTTTGATAATTGCCTGGTTTCATAAGTGGATTGAGCCATATTTGATACCCCCTATTAGGGGGTATCAAATATGACCAAATCCACAATTAAGACTAGTGAATTAGGTTTTTCAACAAAATTTCACTTTTGAGAGTTTTGAATTATTTTATATTCATATCTATTGTTTTTAAAAATGGTAGATTTCAAAACCAGTTGATTAGATAATGGTGGTTTTGGTCATATTTGATACCCCATATTATATCAGATGAAAAGATCTGATATAAATCCAGTCATTTTGATATTAAATAGTTTCAACTGATTTAACATCCCTGGTGATAGACATAATATCATCATAGGTAGATATAATATCAGTTGTGGTAGATACAATTTCTGGTATAACATCAGATTCTTTCAAATGATGTGATGCTAGATTTGGGAATCAGTGATTTTTGCTGCAAAAATAGGCTCATAATTCATCTGGTCAAGCCATACTCCCAGCCATCTGAATCTTACCTTGGACAGTGAGTTCAGTTTTTGGGACCCAACAGGAAGATCTCCCTCCAGAGGCAATACTTTGGTGAGCCAAAGGAACTGTGCCTTAGCCTGGTCAAAGATAGCTCCATGGATGCTACTCCATCTGAGAGAACTATCTCCCTCCTTAATCAACATGTTCCTTGCCAACTCCTTAGAAGGTGAGGCTACCAGGTGTAAAATGTTGTCCACATGGCCAATTGACACTGTATCTGTAAGTGTTGAGACGTTTTTGTGCAGTAGTGAGTTGTTTTAGATAATGTAGAGAATCACAAAGTGGGCATCCTTTTGGGAGACCAATGTCAATGTCAAAAGGTTTGGGTGTGTAATTGCCTAATCTAATAGTTGTGGACCTTCCCCTGAGAAAATATACAATGACCAGTACACCCCAGCCACTTTCAGGCACCTGTGAGTTGTATTTGTTTGATGCCTTGAAGGCACCTTCTTCCCATTCAATGGCCTGTGAGCAGAAATTTTCATTTTCAGGAAAACTTGAGAGGAAATTAAGCCCAAGGGAGCCAAGCCACCTTGAAAATGTCTCAGGAGCCAGGTTTTCTTTGAGGTAGATTTAGACCTGCCTGAAAATGTCTCAGGATCCAGGTTGTCCTTGAGGCAGATTTGGACCTGCCCTCAAGACAACTGCCAAGCATGTCAAAGTTGGCTTTTAGCCAAATTCAAACCATCCTGCAGGAAGGGGCTTGGTGCTAACTTTTGTAAAATGTCAGCCAAGGCTTGAACCCACAAACAGAAAATGTTGGAAAGAAAGCCTGAGATCATTTTCTGCTTGGCCAGAAATAATTGGGCACATTCCCATTTTGAAGGATTTAACTCTTGATTAAAAATACTGTATTCCAATCTTCACGGAGAGTATTGGACTCCTAGAGTTTTTAGATCAGCCTGAAAACCACTGAATTTGTTTGCAGGCTGATCTGCTTGTGTTTCCAAAGAGAGATTCCCAGACTCCCTTCCTGCTCAGGCAAGGGAGTCTGGTTTGGAAGAAAATTACCTTTTTTCTCTGAGCAAGGAGGACCATGACTTGAGAACCAAAGGAATTTGGCTCTCAAGTCAACTTCAAAGACCATTGGTGGTCAAATTGAGAACAACCAATGTTTCTCAAGTCAACTTGAGCACCACCAATGGTCCTCAAGGCAACTTGAGCACCACCAATGGTCCTCAAGTCAACTTGAGCACCACCAATGGTCCTCAAGTCAACTTGAGCACCACCAATGGTCCTCAAGTCAACTTGAGCACCACCAATGGTCCTCAAGTCAACTTGAGCACCACCAATGGTCCTCAAGTCAACTTGAGCACCACCAATGGTCCTCAAGTCAACTTGAGCACCACCAATGGTCCTCAAGTCAACTTGAGAACCACCAATGGTCCTCAAGTAAACCTGAAGACCCCATAGATTGGAGGTTTCCCAGGCCAAACCTTAAATTGGTCTGGAAGCTGCCCTCAAGGCCAATTTTTGTCTTCAAGGCGGCTTTTCTTGGGTATTGGTCTTGAAGACAAATCCCCTGTCACCAAGGTACATCCATGGTGTATTAAGCAAGTGAGGCATCTCTTTTAATTTGAAGAGATAGCAAATCAATCTTGCTGGGTGGACCAAGGGGTAAGCCAATTTGCCATCCAGAAACAGTCCTGCTACTACCATTCCCAAGCCTTTGCGCCTGCAAAATTGACCAGAGGCCAGTATGGCTGAATTCTCAACCAATGCTATGAGCCGGCAAGCCACAATAAGTTCAAAGAGTTTGCTCATTGGGATGAGGAGAGAATTTTACCAGTGATTCCACCAGGAATAATTGGGGAATTTATGCCCCCATGTTGGTTCCACCACATTGGAAAAAAATTCATCCAAAAAAAACTGGACCCGTCCTGAGGGTCTGAAAACTCCAGCAAACAAGATTCAGGATGGGGTAAAAACAAAATTTGTCAAAAAAGAAAATTCTTGAAAGTGCACACCAGGAAAAATCAGTTGTCACCCAACGTTGGTTGACATCAAGGCAACTTCTGCTAGGCCTCCCACTTTGTACCAGCATGTATAATCTCTTAGAACAAAGAGTATGTATTGACATACTCCTTCCATATAAGCTCATTGATGCTAGTAAGTGCACATCTGAGCACAGCTGAGCGGGTGTAATTTAGCTCAGGGAGTTCAGGGTTGGTGTCTCACTGTGACTAGAGCGCTTTGACTCCAATAAACATTGAGACTACAAACTTGTCTCAACGTTCTAGTCTTGTTTGTAGTCTCAACAAGACTAGACCCTGGAGCCCACCATCACACACAGGTGGATGTTGCAGTCCTCACCAGCCCAAGTGTGAGACAACATATGTACATAATACAGCCTTGTCGCACTCATCACAATGTTTTTTTTTTTTTCAATTTATAGAACCCACTCAAAAAAAAACAAGAAAACATTGAAAAACAGTGAGAAACAATGAGAAAAACAAAATCTAGGTGTATCAAGACAGTCTTGGCAAAAAAAAACAATGTTGGAACTGGAACAAAAAAATGTGAAAAAAAGACAAAAATAAATGAGTCCCCTTTCAATTTTCTGCAACACATCCTCCATATCTTGGATGTAATGTGAGCTCAATATGTGAGATTTTCTGAGCTATGGCTGCAATTTGCCTGTATACAAACTGCTGCTCTCTGAAATTGAGCAGTTCCTCCTCTTGAGCTTTTGAGAGTTGAGACATCATGTGCTCTTGACTACATTTAGTCTTGGGCCCCACCAGCAGTAATAATTTGCTCATCTCCTTCTGTTAGACCTAAATCAGGGGCACCGGAGTTCAAAAAATTCATGAGACTGCAAGCCTCTTGGTCAAGGTCATTGCCACTATCCAAAGATTGCAGTCTAGGCAGTCAACCAATGTAGTCATTTCCAAGAAAGAAATATTTGTCAGAAAGAAGAAAAACTAAAATATCTTTGCCTGATGGAGAGCAGACCCAGGTAAATCAAATATGACTTGACTCACATTCATCATCATCTTTTTCTGTTCTCAGCAACATGTTCAAATTTTGATGCAGGTACCACCACCGCTTGCAGCTCAACCTTGCGAATAGCCTCTGCCTCCATCTACCAAATTGCTGCTCACTCCATGGGCCCAGGCGTTTCCACCTCCACCCAATCCTTTTCTCCAATTACTTCCTCCTCCACCCCCACGGAAATTCCCTCCCCAGCCACCAGATCTTGACATCCGGCGATCATTTTTGAAGCCCAACTTCTGCAAGAAGGTCGGTGAGATGACCAATTCCGCATACTTTGCTCAATGGCCCAGCTCAGCTTTATCTTTGATTTCGCGCATATCAATTGTTGTTATTCTCAGAACAGCAAAAAGCGCTCTAAGTCAAAACCATGGGGAAGATATGCATGAGCGTTCCTAAACCGTCATCAATATTAGAAACTTGGCGCCCACCCAAAACATGCACTTTGATCTGCATTGTGGAATATTCAATACCTTTGACAAATAACTATTTTTTATTGAAGAACACTCACTCATCCAATTAAGCTTGGAAAAAGAATAGAGGCCTCATAATCAGTTAAGCGATAACCGTCCAGTTGCAAAGCCGCGATATATTGATCAATGATGTCTAAGCACTTCATTGTGATTGTCGTATTAGTATCATGCAATCGAATGGTGAGATACTTGAAGACAAGCTCTGAGTTTGCTAGTAGCCTGTCCCTAATATCTGATTCTTCCAAGTTGACTTGTTCTGCAGCAGTAGGTGGGTCAGATGTCCAGGTTTCGATAACCTGAAGTCCGGCGAGAAAATCTTTTTTGCAGTGGTGGTCTTTGCTGAAAAGTTGTGTGAGAAGCTCAGAGCTTATTTGAGGAGCCATCTGTAGATACAGTTGTTCAATCTGATCTTTGTGCACTGCACCTTCAATAACCCATTTCAAAGGTCCAGTTTCCTTGCTTGCACGAGGTGTCTTGGACTTTTGATCTCCCAAGTGGAAAAGAAATGTCTGCAGCAGCGGCAGCGGGGGTGGGGGATGACGGCTGAGAAGCAACAGGTGCGAGCTTGGAACTCATCGAACCCGCAGGCTTCCGAGCTCCCAGTCTGGACTTTGAGAGTGGTGGGTGGTTGTCACGAGAAGGCGTACTGGTTTGGTTCATGCCAGCGACAGATGGCGGTCTTGGCTGTTGTTTAATGGCCGCGGATGCTACCTTGGAGCCTGTCTTGCTGGGCGCTTTGGAAGCAGGTGCCTTGACAGGCGCTGCAGGCCTACAGCTTTCAATCATGGGAATTAATTCCCATGATTGAAAGCTGTAGGCCTGCAGAACCACATTATTTTGAGAGGCAGGTTTCAAATTGCTGGTTTCCTTGAGAACCAAATCAATACCGACTGATGAAACAATGATCTGTAACAGAGCGGTGGCACCTTTGCGAACCTCGGCATTCCAATCTTCCAGACAAGATATGATTGGTGAAGTAAAAGTAGACAAATCCAGACCTGTAGTCGCCTCAGGATCTGCAACGCGTTCAACAAACCAATTAAGAGCGGATGATCTAAGCTCCAGTTTTGCTATTTCTAATGAACTTCCAACATTGGATGCTAAACAGTCCAAGCCGCACAGATCTGCAACCACAGTCAATGTGCACAAGGCGTGATTCCGGGCTGTGGCGTTTTTATTGGCTAAGATATTCAAGATCGATGGTAGAGGTTTGACATGTCGTTTGAAGGGCTTGCCCATTCCAGTGGCAATTTGGGAAACTATATTAGAGTCGGAGGACGACACGCGAGACAACTCAACTGACCCAGTGGTCAAGGAATCTGGCTCAAAAATGCGCTTAACTATAAGATCCTCATTGCCTTCTGAAAACAAAGATGATGACTTTATTCCAAGAGTAGCCGGCAAGCAGCGGCCTAGCTCCAGAATATCACCATTTCCTTCCTTGTTGTCAGTTGCTGGCCCTGCTCCAGACTCGTTGGGGAACGTTGATGCTTCTGTAATTGTTCAGAAATTGAGGCGAATTGAAAGTGTTGCCCCAGTTGCATCAGTATCCCCTTTGTCAGATCTGCATCTCAAACAAAGCCCTAGCCACGTCACTGCCACAAAATCTGACCCACAAACACCGGATCATCTCGAAGACGGTGTTTGTCATGATGCTTCAATGTTGGTTGCACTGCCAGCATAATTGCCTAGGATGAAGTCATGCTAGTTAAACTGGGATGCACTCAACCAATTTAAACTTGGTTGAAATCAAATGATGAAATATAAATCCAAGGGACCCCCCTTGGTTTTATATTTCATTGGTTGAGGTCAACCTATTTTAAATTGGTTGTTTTCATCCTAGTTTAACTGGGATGAACTCAACCTACGCAATTATGCTGGTAGTGTTGTATTCAATTCAAGTGTCTCTGTCCCTGAGCGGGTGGAAGACACTTCATCCACGACAGATCTCACTATGGCCATCATCAAGAAGCCTCCATCGGAAGGCCTCCAACCAACTGCTCAGCAAAGCTCTGTTGTGGTTGAAACACAGTTATCCGATCCGCCACCACAACCATGTAGCACCAGTGCATTTGTGCCTGAGTAGCCTGTCAGCCTGGGTGTGGAACTAACCGTGGTTATGGGTTGTAACTAAGGTAGGTTGATGATTTAAAGTGGTTTGGGTAATGGTTTAAGTCCTGTAAAAAGGTACTTCCTCAATCAGTAAGTCTTGTCTGAGAGGCTTGCTCTAATTGCTCTAATTAGGCGCATCCAAATCAATACAAAGTATTAATAGGCATCCAAGGAGGTACTCACTTGGGTTCGTGGTTTCTACCTTATTGAAGGTAGGTTGTGGCCAATTCTTGAGGTAATAACAGTATTAAACTATAGATTATCCAGAATTGGGGGATTGTTGGAGAATGGGGAACTAAGCAAGGTAAATAACTCTAAGGTATGTACTGTGCTGGTGTGTTCTAAATATTCTCTGGGGGATAAACAACTGTTTACAGTCTGTTTATATATTGTAAGAGCTCCTCAAGGGGGAACTGTGAGCGCTTCCATGACCTGGGAGGTACTGTGGAACTTCAGGGGCAACACAGATCCTTTTGGGAGGATCTGTTAATGTTTATGATGTGATTTCTACTAAGGCTGTGTTATGGGACACATCTTTGATCAGTAGTCCTTAGTGGGATTGGATCACATCATGACATTTGTATTAATTGATCTGTTATTAATATTAATAAAGTTATTAACTTATAATGATGTCATTTATTATTGGTACATCTTATAAGTATTAATTATTATAATATTAATAAGTTCTTTTATTAATAAGATATTAAATTACATATCTTATGCGTGAAATATTCCAATGTTAAGGAATGTGGGCGTAATCAGAGGGGAAAGAGTGATATCTGTTACTCTGGATATTTCACGTGACAGGGGGGCAAAGGCCTACAAGTTATGTATCTTGTATAACAGGAGTACATATCTTAACCAGAATTATTCATGAGTTTATTAATGAATATATTATTAAAGTATTTATATTAATTAATGTAATTAATGTACTTTAATAATATTAATATTAAAGTAATAATAATGAAGGTATAATAATAATAATAATAACTACAGAATAGTAATTATTATTAAGGATAATAATAATTAATATTACGTGGAGTTATTTAGAATAAATAATGATAATAAATAGTAATAATAATTAATAAGAATAGTAATTATTATTAGAGATAATAATAATTAATAATCTTTGCAGTTACGTGGTACATGTCAGGTACTGTGATATGTACTCAGTGGCTGACATAGCCTCAGTTCTAAACAAAGAAGAAAATGATTGCTCCCAATCATTGAAAGACGGAGAATCTAATTCAGAAAGCAGGAAAGATGACAGCCAGATCCCTAACCCTGTGCCCAAATTACCACCGTTTCCAAGAGGGCCACTAGCCAAGGATGACAATTGAAACATGGATGACGCTGTTCAGTGTGAACATGCCTCCACTAAACTTGGAATTGCAACTGGTCAAGATCATTCCTCAAGAATGTGAAGACCATGTAGTAGGCGCCTATGAAGATGATATCAATGGTTTAGAAATTGAATCAATGTCAACTTCATCAGAAGGTGAGATTGACAAGAAAGAGGATCAACAAGAGATGCCCAACAATGAAGTGCTGCTGCAGCACAAGGTACTCAACCAAGAGCAAGTAGAGATGCACTGTGAAGAATCACATGGAGTGCCGGCTCAAGAGCATCACAACATTTGCAATCAAACAAAGCAAGCGTTTTAGACCTGTCCTACATTCATTCTTGGAACAGCCAAACTCTCCCCCATCAAAGATCGGATGAAATACCAACTCAAATGCTAGCGTGCTGAGTACTACTGGACAAAAGAAGAAAAAGATTGATGTGGGCCCTTTCTTATCCATCTCATACTCATACTCATCCTTAATCAACACATCAACAAAACTAACCCAATTATCCATCTCACAGTCATATCTGTGACTTTTAAGGTAAATGATTCAAGTATGGATGCTCTTTCTGGTTATTGGTCTCTTTCACAGCAACCACTTATTTTTCTTGTTGAGACTACGAATGAGACTAGAACTTTGAGACAAGTTTGTAGTCTCAACATTCTAGTCTCAACGTTCATCGGTGTGGAACTACTCAAAGGGCAGAATAGAGCTTGGAAGGGATATGTATAACTACACTAGTACTAATGTAGGTTATGACAAAGGCGCTGATATAAGAGCTGCCTTCCTGACTAATGCTAAGGGGATGAGTGTAACACTAAGAATAAAATAAAAGGTGTGGCTAATTTATATCTACTCTTAGAAGACTAATACTAATGTGCTTGTTTACCACACACACCAGGTGAGAGGGATGGATAAGGGGGGATGAGATGTATAAAGTATATGTAATATAAGTATAATAAGAGGCAAAGGTTTGTAGCTTTGGAGTCAAGGTGGGTCAAGAAAGAGAGAGGAGCAATCTTCTTATATTGAATCTAAACTGATATTTATGTTGATATATTTATAGGTTGATGGTGACTTCTACTATGTATGTATACTAGTTTATGGGATCTGTAATGCTGGTATATGTTGGGGGGATATTTAGTAAGTCAGGGGTCCATAAGGGAACAAGAGGGAGGAACAGGTGTCCTTATATATCTGAGAAAGAGGAGGAGCCATAAGGCTGGAGGGAGGAACAACTAGGCTATGACATGTAGCTGGTGGGAAAAAGGAAGAACATGACAGATGAGTAGTGAGAAAGTGACTTATATGAAATAGTCATGATAGTGACAGATGAGTAGTGGGAAGGTAGAATTTATGTACAGTAGATATGATGTAAGATGTTACTGAATAAAGCCTAGTCATGTGCAGTGTATGTTATGTAGTGTCTATGTATTTTATATAATATTTATTTTGTATCTTGGTTGTGTAATATATCTACTTATAATATGTACTTATTGTATTCTATAACTTGCTTACACTGTAACTTGCTGGATTATTCTTGGTTTGCCTGTAACTCTTGAACCATGAGGAATTTGGGGGTGGTTGGAGTGAGTGACTAGGGTTAAAATGGGGTGTAGAATCTGATTATGCAATAATAATGGTGAATATGTGTAAGGTTTGGGATTTATATGTGTATATGTGTAAGTATTTGGGGTTTTATGAATGATAAGTAATCTTTACAATATAGTAATGAAGTGGAATGGATCACCACATCGGGCCAGAGCCAAATTACACCCGCTCAGCTGCGCTTGGATGCGCACTTAGACTAGCATTGATGAGCTGGCTTATATGTAAGGAATAAATACATACACTTTGTTCTAAGAGATCCAAGCCAAAGAGCTGCATGATGCAGGTCCAAAGCTACCTAAGTTGTTGCATGATGTCACCCGACGTTGGGTGACAATTGATTTTTCCTGGTGGTGGGAGGCCAGAACATTTTTTTATGATGAGGTGGTGTGATCCCTGCAGAGTTAGAGCAGCTGCATTTTAAATTCCTCCTGGAGAATGCAAGGTGCCCCCGGGTACCCCCATGGAGGCCATGTAACTGTGGACAGAGAATTGCACAGTCTGACCTTGCAGGCGGCTTCACTGGCCCCTGAATATATCCTCCACAAGTCCCAAAGTATTAAAACAAGCCATAGTCACTGGGAAGTATGCATTTCCCAATTGGTAACTTGATGAAGAAAAAAATTAAGATTAAAATTAAAATTACAAAAGGAAATATGAGCAACAAATGATGTTCCGTGACTTTCCTTTGAGGTACCCCAGTTTTTCTGTCCCATCATTTATATTCTACTGTAGCCCCAAGCTATTTTATATTTCACAATTCTTTTATCCAGACAGCTACTTTTTTACCAATAGTGGCTATTACATTCTCATTTTTTTGGACTTCTTTGTGTTTCATCTTCTTCCCTCAGATTTAAATCCCCCACTCAAAAGGAGCGGGCTTACCCTCTTGTTGATGATATCTAAACTATTGTACCTCTTCCTTTTACTCACAAGCTAACCACCTTGCTGGATAGCCTACTACCTCCCAACAGCTTGCAAATGGTCAGGTAAGTTGACACAGTGGCTCCTGCTTTCCCATCCAACCCTCACTGTTTCATTTTCAATACTTTAAACTTCAAGCTTGAATAATTACAAGTATTCTTTATTTTTATTTTTATTATTTTGATTTACTTTGACATTCTGAACATAACAAAAATTAGACTTAACCCCAGCAAATTTTCTCATAGTCTAACAGTTAAGAGCAGGCTTAGAGATATCTGAATTGGACAGGAGGATCTGATTTCACTCCACACTCATGACCATACACAAAATCCTTATCAAAATATATATCCATTTTTACCAAAATATAAGTAAAAAGAGATATCTGAATTGGACAGGAGGATCTGATTTCACTCCACACTCATGACCATACACAAGTTCCTTATCAAAACATATATCCATTTTTACCAAAATATAAGTAAAATTTAATTAAGGAAAATCCTTGGAAAATCAATTTTCAAAAACAAAATAAATGGATAAAGAAAATTTTATTGGTGTAGTTTTATTCATGAAAATCCTGGAAAATACCAGTTCAATCCATAGTAATCCATATTACAATATTACATATAAATGTATGCAAATCTTTATGCATTATGTATGATGTGATTTATAAATTTGATTTCACTTGGATTTTCATCCATTGCAAGAACTTTTTCAAGCACAAAACCCTAGGAATTTTATTCACATATATTTATTATTGAAATAATTTAATTAAGTTGGAATAAAAATATCATACTATTTTAAATAAATGTGAAATATGTATGACATCATTTTAAATTAAAGTGACACCATTATTTCACATCTGATCACAAAAAGGGTGATCACTTTCCCCTGGAAAATTTACTCTGATCACCACTGTCAAAATAATTTGACAGTGTTATCTCTTTATTATTTAAAGAGGAGATTTCTTCACCAAATTGAAGATACCTCTCCATCAGTTTTGAACCCACATTAGATAAATTATTATAGTTTACAAAGGCGCTCACTTTCTCCTGTAAGTTTGGAGGACTGGTTGTACTTTACTTATAACTATCTTATTAGTTAAAACTCCTCAGAATCCCCCCATTTAAATTAATATTACTTAATTTATCTGGAAGGACAGTCGTACAATCTTGTTAACCCTTGTGTGGAAAATATTCCCCATCAGAAGTTTGGTAGCAGGGTTGTTGCCTGTTTAATGTTTTACTTAGTGTTCTAAACAAACACCAAAGTAATATTTTATACAAGATATATATATTTTACACTTTTTAAGTGTAAGACTTTATTGTTTCCTTACTGTACACACCACAATAAGTGGAATATATTCCAGTTTGTTGAAAAAATATAATTCACACAGCAAACAACACCTTCAATGATCCTCCAATAAACAAAAAACACCATCTCCAGAACCATTTCCGGCTAGATTAAACATGCCCTTGCTGGGGAAACCACCATGCACCCCCCAACTCTTGCAAGCACAAGAAGCCTTCTGTCAAATGTGGCTGCCAGTCTTGTTTCACTATCTTCCATCATGTGACAACCAATTCTCTATGAGTTGAGTGGTATTGGCACCACAACCACAACCCATACTCCAAAGCAGATATGCACATTTCTCAAGTACCACTTGTTGTTGAAAAGTGGCTTACAGAAATTTTTTTTGCTGGACTTGGGTGGAAGGAAATTCAATGTCTACTCAAATCTCCTGAAATAACTTTGGTATGTATATTTTCCCCTCTCTCTGCAAAAGACATCCAGCTCACCAAGAGTGTCACATGTAGCAAGAAAAGCACAGGCTTGTACCGGAATGCCATAGAATATCATATGATCATGTGCAGCACTTGATCAGAACACATACAAAGGGACTGGCATGGATGGACTCTAATGTCTTCAAATCTCTTTTAGCTTGCTGCAACCAACCTACTGAGCAAGGGTGGAATATCTACACACCTGATCTTACCGACTCAGAAGATTTCCTATTTGAATTACAATCACCATGGCAGAAAGATATGCTGGAAACATATGGAAGGATTGTGATTCTCATTGATAGCACTCACAACACCGTGTCAGATTGTTTTTCTTTCCAATGGAAGAAAAATTAGCCTATACACTATCATGGTATGTAATTCAGTGGTTAGTAAGGGACTTCCAGTCTGCTGCGCTTTTTCACCATTGGCTTCTATGTGAGTCCTCCGATTCATCCATGTACTTTGCTTGCACCTCCCATTTTTATTCACTTCATATCCACTTCACCACATAGAAAACCTTTCCAGTGGATTCTCAGATGGATGTGTGAGTCTACAGGTATAGTTCCGCAAACCATCATGAGAACCTGTTCCCTAGCTATCTGGAATGCAGTCCAAAACGCTTTTTGGGACTTGGAACATCTTTCACCCAAACACTTCTGGTGCTGGTTCCATGTACTCAAGGCTTTCAGGGGACAGTCAACCACTTATTTGAAAACCTGTGCAACTGAGGCAAATACTGAGTTTCATCAAGTGATGTACTCAAAGTGTGATCCCCATCCTTTGCTCGCACAATTTCTGGCTAAATGGGAACAAATCAACCCTGGATTTTCTAAGTATTTCAAGGTGCAATGGATGCCAAACATTACATATTGGGCAGCTTTCTATTTCACAGTAAGATCATCTCATTTTATCTCTCCCTGTAATATTACTTACTGACACAGGTACAACAGACAGCCTGTCAGCCTTAGAGACAATAAATATGTCCTAAACCTACAGTTAGGCCAATAATTATTGCCCTGAAGACTTCAAATAAACTAAAGTTCCTTAGAAAAAGGGGAATGGAGCCTTGTAGCTTATTTAATAATGGATAACCCATAATAAACTGTTGGATTTTTGGCAAAAAGAATAGGGGGTATCAAATATGACCAAATCCACAATTAAAACCCGTCAATTAGAAATGACCAAATCCACACTTTCTAATTGACGGGTTTCCAAAAAGGGGTAGCCCAAAACCAAACGGGTTTTGAAAACACGGAAAACACAAAAACCCACATATATCATCCAAACCCGTCACTTCCAAATCCGTCATTCCTGCAGCCCTGCTGGTCACCAATACACCCCCCCTTTTTTTTTTTTTTTTTTTGGTATGTGTTTCTTTTTTTTGGCACAGGTTTTTTTTTTTTGCTGTACAATTTTTTTTTTAAGCAAGTTCAAACATCAACGCTTCCCACGATCAACCCGACTCCTTCTGCACCTTGCTAACCAACCAGTTACCCTTTTTCAGGCCCCAGCCCCCCCCAATGGAAACCTCGAGTCTTTTTGGCGGAGTCTCGAAGAATATTAACAACAAGCATCGGATCCGAGGTGACATCAATGTCTTGATGCTCGGAGATCCTGGCACAGCTAAGTCCCAGTTCTTGAAATACGTCAAAAAAACCGCCCACCGTGCTGTCTTCGCCACCGGCCAAGGTGCCAGTGCCGTCGGTCTGACAGCTAGTGTCAGGAAAGATCCGGTGACCAGAGAATGGACTCTCGAGGGCGGGGCTCTGGTGCTTGCTGATAAAGGGACATGTTTGATTGACGAGTTTGATAAGATGAACGACCAAGATAGGTTAGTGCCCTTAAAGCATATCAAGAATATCTATTTGAAAGGCTAACCGTGTTGCGTTGATGAAGAACTTCGATCCATGAGGCTATGGAACAACAAACCATCTCGATATCCAAAGCTGGAATCGTGACTAGTCTCCAAGCCAGATGCGCGATCATTGCAGCAGCCAACCCAATCAGAGGCCGATATAATTCCCAAATCCGTGAGTGATCACGGGCAGATAACTTACTCTTTCAATAAACCTGCTGAGACACAATTGATTCTGGACAGCCTTCTCACAAAACGTCGAGTTAACCGAACCGATCTTGTCTCGATTCGACGTTCTCTGTGTGGTCAAAGACAACAGCGACCCTATCGTTGATGAATTGTTGGCTAAGTTCGTCGTCGGCAGCCATTTAAGAAGTCACCCGAACTTTAACCCCAAAGTCGATGAAGTTAATGTTCAGACTTCACTTGATCAAGACGTAAGCTGCGGGAAAAAGGCACAAAACACAAGATCATGGAAGTATGGAAGTCATAGAAGGCTCACGAAAGAACATCTTTGTTTTTTTGATGTCAGATCATTCCTCAAGATATGCTCCGGAAATATATCCAGTATGCACGAGAGAAGGTTTGACGAAAACTACATCAAATGGATCAGGACAAGATGTCGAAGTTATTTTCCGAGTTACGAAGAGAGTCATTATCGACAGGATCAATACCGATTACAGTACGACATTTAGAGTCGATGATCCGGATGTCAGAAGCCAGTGCCAAGCTCCATTTACGCGAATATGTGCGCTCAGACGACATCGATCTGGCAATCCAAGTGGCCATTAATAGCTTCATTCAATGCCAGAAAATCTCTATCAAAAAACAACTCCAACGTGGTTTCCGTAAATATCTTAGAGTCGCTGATGATCATCAGGAACTCCTCGGATTCCTGCTAGGTTAAATTGTTAAAGAAAAAATCCGGTTCCATACCGGCAAACTTAAAGGTTTACAACGTTTATCTTCTGAAGTTTCTGAACAACAGAGGCCCGAAACGGTGACTATCAGGACCTAGTCCCACTTGCCCATCGAGTCGATCTGGATGATTCAGCACGAGAGATGGAGCGGCCCTCGGCCGAGCAAGTTCAAGCGACCGCCGACCGCACTCGAATGGCACTTGAGAAACAAACCAACATCCGCATCAAGGCTGCCCAGCCCAAACATGTACCAGAGACGGGCGGGCACGTCAGTTTTGTCGAACGTGGCGGGCGTCGATCGGAGAAAGCGGAGGGACACGAGAGCGACGATGACGGAGGCAGCGAAAATCTCGACGATGACGCGGCGCGTGCCCGAGACGAACTAAGGAAGGAGAGACGCAAGGAAAGAGAACGAGAGATGCGGATAAACAACATGGGTAACGAAAAACGTGCCCAGCATTTTGTGCGAACTCAAAACCGGGACATCGGAGAGAAGATAGCGCTGGGTCTGGCCAAGCCAACGATCTCCAAAGAATCGATGATCGATTCACGACTATTCATCCAGGAGAAACTAAACGGCTCGTTCGGCGACGAAGTCTCCTACAACCTTTACGACCACCCTCTTTTTTCGGGCTCGTCTGCTGCTGCTGCAAGGGCCTGCTGATTGTTTGTGTTGATGCAGGCTCACTAACGAGCCTTTTTTTTTTTTTTTTTTTAGATCGTTTTCACTCGGAATGAGCTCTCAGCACCCCTGCCTCATTTTCACTCCCTAAGCGCCAAGCTACCCATGATCAGGCCCCAGCCCACCCCAAACGTGAGTGGGGCCTGCTGATTGTTGCTGATGATGTAGGCTTGCTAACAAGCCATTTTTTTTTTAGATCGTTTTTGCTCTGAACGAGCTCTCAGCACCCTCCCTGCCTCATTTCCGACTCCCTAAGCACCCAGCTACCCATTATGAGGCCCTAGCCCACCCTAATAGCCGCCACGTACAACATCCTACACGTCTTCCCTCCCCAATCCAACCTGACATGCCTGTGTGCAGTCCAAGATCTCAATGAATTGTAACATCCATTGGTGATGTGCTCTTCATCAAGATCTTGGGCTGGCTCAGCTTGTCAGTGAGGAGCAAGGAGGGGAGTACTCTCAAGTTTGGAACTCATTCTCACGTACTGGCGCCTCAACTAGACCTCTTGGACCCCTTCTCTCCCCAATCCAAGCTGACATGCCTGTGTGCAGTCCAAGATCTTGATGAATTGTAACGTCCATTGGTGGTGTGCTCTTTGTCAAGATCTTGGGCTGGCTCAGCTTGTCAGTGAGGAGGAAGGAGGGAAGGACTCTCAAGTTTGGGATTTGTGCTCATGTACCGGTGTTTCAACTGGAAATCTTGGATGCCTTCCCTCCCCAATCCAAGCTGGTGTGCCTGTGTCCAGTCAAAGATCTTGTATGAATTGTAACATGCATTGGTGATGTGCTCTTCATCAAGATCTCTGGCAGGCTCAGCTCCTTAGTGAGGAGGATGGAGGAAATGTATCTCAAGTTTGCTACTTCTGCTCATGTACCGGTGGCTTGCCCAATGATTGGTCTACTGACAATGGCTCACTGAAGTTTGTTGTATTAAAGATCCAAAAAAGGTGACTGGAATATTAGATATATGGGAAAATGTTTGCATAGCTCTTTAATTTACCAATAGAAAGCCACTGCTTATTCTCACCTGACCCTTCCCTCAAAAATGGCTCCCAACTCTTCACATACTTGAATGGAGTTATCTTGCCAACTAGGTTCCAAGATTGCTGATTAAGTCATCACGTATAAACAATATTGAATATATTAGCAATTGTCAAAAAAGACAATGAAACAACTGATCGATCTTACAAGTGGAGCCCTAGAGTTACTGGAATCCACAGATACATTATCTGAGTCATCTTTCTCAAAATGTTTGTCCAAGTTGTTGTCCTTGGGACCAGATGAGTCAGAGCTCTCTTCACCGTTTTGAGCATCAACTTTGTACAAGGGCATCACAAATGGTTTCTTCCCCATCAGCTGATGCATAGCATAGAAATGTGGACACAAATTGTTGAGCTTCTCGTCAATTGTGATAATGACTGCTTATTGGTCTTCATCGGTGAGTCCAAAGCCAGTGGAGAGGGATTGGGTATGTGTTTTCTTGTACTTGTCCTTGTAGCTGTTAAAACAATCTTTCATCTGCCTGGGGGTTAGATTGATTTGTGAAGGGGATTGATTGCCATCAGCTCAAATCCATTAATCTTCCCAATGGCTGGTCTTCCAACCGCCGGTGCCTTACCAGTTCCAAAGCACAAATCATAATTCTTTTGGATTTTGAGCCAGTCGATGATTATGAGGAAGTCGTCCTTCTTTAGGTGAGAAGAAGTTTTTCCGGTTGTATCATTGTCAGAGACGTGTTGTGCTTGCTTCTTGATGGGTTGCTTCCTGCTTGCTGACTTCTTTGGTATCACTTTTCCTTTTCCGGTGATGAATTTATTCGTTTTTTTGATAGGCATTGTTCTGGGATCAGGGAATGATCGATTAATGTTTTTTCTGCAAGCAAGTTTATAATTGACTAAACTTACTAGGTTTTGAGGAAAACTGAAGAACAAGTTTGGGTTTCTGATTGGGTGAAGTTGTATTGGCAACGATTTATGGTTGGTTGGGGTTGAATTGTGGAGGATTATTGATTGTATTGGGGTTGTATATTGCAAGTTTGGATCCTGAGTTGTGATTGGTTGAAATGTGGAGGATCGTGGTTTTTGTAATTATATTGGGGTTTTTGTTGTTGATACTTGACACGTCTAGTGCAAATAATGGCATTATTTGGATTTTTTATCCACTGGTTTCATAATTGTGGATTTCGTGAAACCCGTTGATTAGATAATCGTGGATTTGGTCATATTTGATACCCCCTAATAGAGGAGAGGATTTTTGAACAGACTCTGGGGTGACTCAAAAGATGGGGACTTTGATTTTTGAGGAGAACTGATGTGTAATTTGCTCAGACCAGACTATGGTATAAATAGACTAAGTACATGAGCAAGACTTGTGGTTGAGAAATGAAAATGAATAAAGGCTAATTGAATGATAAAATAAACTGAGAGACAAGACAATGAGTTCTTAGAAAAAACAAACTAGACAAGGCTTCTCATTCTCTTTTAGTCAGGCTAGATGAGTTAGTTAAGAAAAAATATTATATGAGTCACAAATAGAAAGAGTTTTTAATTCTCACTAATCAGATTTATTAAATCAAAAAATGACTAAGGAAAAAGGAAAACACAGCCATAAGAACTTGAGTTGTAGTTACAAAAAACAAGTATAATATGAGATGTAGTCTAATCCAGCCAAGTTGATTTGAAGAAACTTAAATGAAGGGAAGATACTTTTGAGGAGGAACAGAAAAACTCAACATAAACAAAACACATACCTTATAATATGTGAAACTTATAGGATAATTACCCTATCCATGGAAAGATAAGGATTATAGTCTAAAGGGAAGACATAACCCATATAAGATACTGCAACACATAGTATAACAATACAAATGAATGGTTTCTACTTTGAGACTAGTGGCCATTCCAGATTTAGAATGCCAAGCCACTTGCTTCTACACTAAGTCCCAAACAACATGTGCCAGATTAATTACAGGACACATGGTCTATGTACAGCTTAAGCCCACATGATAATTCAACAAGGAGGTTGAGAATTATACATGTAATTATACAGGAACTAAAAGCACCCAGCCAAGTACTATTTAAAGAAGTACTCTAAGCTTAAGGAAAGAAAACATACATAAACATACCCCTTTACTGCCTTTTTGGTTTTTCACCCAGATTTCTAAGTCACCCCTAGAATTAAATTCTTAGTATTGTCTTAATAAGTCTTTGAAGTAACCTTCTAGCCAGTATCCTGTTTATCCAGCACCATTTCATACTTTATTATTCCACCAACCATTGCCCTTAAAAAAAGGAAGAGAATCTGTCCTCCCTTATTGGTTACACAAACCCTCTCACCCTTAAATTGCCTTTGTTGCAGACCTATTTCTAGGTTGGAGATTGTCCTCAGACAATTAGCTCCTTTTATCATGAAGTTGAGCCTTGAGTTACATAATACTCCTTTTTATTGGCATCTACATAGCCATTTACCTTGTGTCCTGTTGTCACTAAAGAGACCCAGGCTCACACAGCCCATCAAGGAATACACACCAATAACTATACTGAAGCTTGGCATTGAGTGCTCAAGTCACAGTACATCTCACTGCTGGATAATTGTCATATCAATGATGTTATTCAGATTTTATGTGATGATGCAGAAGTAACCTATCAACAAGCACAACCGTGTTGAGAGAGGTTGGCAGGCACAGGAGTACAGTGAATTCCAAAGGGTATCAAAAACCCTTGACAACAGCTATACCAATGAGGCTCTCTTGTTACTCAGAGTGCAAGTAATTAATTTTCCTAGCTATGTAAGTTCTGCATCATAATTAGGACACTGAAACTTGTTGTGCCACTGATACAGCCACCCACTAGTATATCATAGGTTATTTTAAAAATCCCACAACATCATCTTACAAAGTCACTTACAAGGATCCTGCAGCAGGGGTCAAGGGGAGGATTACAGGCTGTACATGTAAGCTGTTTGAGCAAAATGGGAGTGCATGCAAACATATGTTTTTTCTGGCTTGGCAATCCAAGTGGCTTGTTGTTGAGAGAGCAGTCTACAGAAGAGTGCTGGAACACACCACCTTCAGTCACCCCGCTTCTGAAAGAACAATTGCACACAATCAAAATGTAATGGTCAACTCCACATTTCAGGCAATTGACTCCAAAACTGAGATTCTGAGACCACATTATAGCAACAACTTCCATCTGTCTACTTCAAAGACACAAAAATTCAGTTGACCAATATCACCACACTTGCACGTACACAAGGGGCCTTGCCGGCCCAAAATTGAAGAAATTGGTCCGCTTGAATAGAACTCCCAGCTTGTAATGACACAAGTATCCAATCATTTGTTGGTTCAAGCATTACCATTCCATCAGATATAAGCCAGCTCTAATGACATCAAAGAAGGTGATGATGGTTCAGATGGCAATATTGCCACATCAGATAAAGATGGAGTTGAACATGTTGGCACAAGCAATGGAGCAATTCAAGGACCTGTGCCATGCAACTTTGGTGATGATCAAGGAGCACTGCGTTGGTGTATCACACACAAATTCAACCAATTTTCCCAGTGTGCACAACATCAGCAAGATGAACAGAGGCAAGATAAGCAAGATGATAGTTGACATGCAGGCAGTTGGATGGGAAGCAATCAAACAAGCAAAGAACCTGTTGACTAACTTGAAGCATGCCAACAGGTTCTGCGCAAGTGGCCCTGGTCTGGTAATGGTTCTGTTTTGGGAACAATGCTATGAGATTGTAGGGATTCTGGAAGATGGTGGTGTGATGGTAGCCATTAAGAAAATAAGATGAAGAGAAGAAACACACCAAGGAGAATGGGCAACACGTGTAGGCATAGCAAAGTTAGCAAAGTGGTGAATGATAGACTTAGGCAAATGAGGGGGTTGTATGCATTCTTAAGTGTTTGATATCCTCTCAGGGAACTGGAACTTGATGTTTCTTAGACCATCTCCACTGCGGGGAGGTATACAGGTTGCTATAACAACTGTGCTGGGGCACCTTGCCACAGTCTTAGCAGCCCAAGGCAGGGTTGCTACACACCACAAGTTACAATATGTTGTAGCTTGGAGCGGTGAAACCTTTTGGGTGCTAACAAAGAATCCTGGCTGGGAAGGAAGGGGTGAGATATCACATCATTTTGCCGTGTGATACTTGGCTGATGGGGTGCTATTGGGTTGCTACAGCAGTTCCAGATCTGGAACTGGTATAGAAACTGAGGCATGAGGATTGCTATTGTATCACCCGCAGTGGCATTGCTATATGGGGTTTGGGGTGCTATATTTAGCATAGCAACCCCATATAGCAACCGCGGTGGAGTTTCTCTAAAGAAGAGTGAATCTATGGCCAATCTTTTGGCTCATCCTGCAACTCCCAGTCTTGTCATTCTGTTTCCAATGTGGGTCCATTGAAATTCTGTTTCCAATGTTCATCCATTGAATAAGCATTCATGATGTACTTAATTTTTTTTCTCAGTTTTTTTTGCAATTTTGAAACAATGTATGCAAGTATCCAATTGTGGTGTTAAAAGTTGATTTATGCATGCATAAATCATAAATTCATAAATCAGTTTTCAGTGGGGAACTCTCAGAGCATCTCCAATTGTTTGAGGGAATTTCTCATTAGGTAAGCCCTAGTTAGCCAGCTTCTGCAGCTACCAAGGTGAGATAAAGACAAATTCCACAATCAGAGTAGTTACCAACACTCTGTAACCAGCTAGTGAGTGTGTTCTCACAATTGTTGATTCATCTGATTTCTGTTAACCTTTGGCTTTGATTTCTGTTAACCTTTGGCTTTTTCTTTGCTCTTCTCAACACTCAGGATGAAATCACACAACAAGCTCTTGCGATACTTCCCCCTCACCCAAAAATCCTGAATGATATTTCTGGAGACAATTGATGATGAATCAGATAAAGAAAAGCCCAAACTTTTCCAACAAAGAATTGATTGGGAACGTGTTGCTGGCGCTGTTTGACGACACAATGATTATTTCAGCAACAATGTGCATTTCCCAAAGGAATATTTTGAGCAATGTTTCTGTATGAGTAGGACCTTGGTCAAAAAACTCATTGCAGACCTTGGAAGCTATAATGTTTACTGGACTCAACACATGGTATGTTGAATTATTGTTTCTATTTTCATGTATGGGATACTAAAGAGTCTAAATGTTTGGAAGGATTGCTGCAAGCAGATTGGTCTATCTGATTAATTTCTGTTGATTACTGTAGAACAAAAAACCAGACTAATAACAATAGAAGATCAGAAAGTGAATATAGTGATGCAGAAACAATAAAAGAGAGGATTAGTTGAAATGTTTACCATGAGTTTTTAAAAGTAAATCAAGTAGACAACCACTGTATAGTGTAATCTTAGAATAGGACACAGGAAACTGTAGAGACAATAGAGAGAAATGTAAGTCGAGATTTGTGATTGTGGCTGTAAGTGATTTGTGATTTTCTCACCAAGTTGAGAATGATGCCTCGAGGTGTTAGATGATAGGAGTTAAGAGAGGTGGATGAGATGGGGATAGGATAGATAGGAAAAGAAAGGTGATGATAGGTTAACAGTGTCAAGGAGAGTTGAGATGGGTAGTTGAGATAGATTGGGATAGATGGATAGTTGATTGAGAATAAGAGAGAAGAGAAGTTATAGGAGTGGAGAAGTGGAGGAGAGTTATAGGAGTAAAGAAGTGGAGAAGTGGAGGAGAGTTGTAGATGAAGTGAATTCAAGAATGGATGAGAAAGGGGAGATCAATGATTGCTCGAGATTATTGAAGAGGAGAGAATGAAGGTGTGAACTTAGAATGATGTCACAGGAGATGTCACAGCACTCAGAATTTAACACTATCCCCTCAACAGAAAGTCACATGTGCCCTCCGCCAACTAGCTTATGGATGTGCGGACGATATGACAAACGAGTACCTCAGAATTGGTGAAACAACAGCAATTGAAACTTTGAAGTTATTTGTTCAACACATCATCAATATGTATGAGCATGAATGGCTCCAACCACAAAATGATGAAGAGATTTGAGTCATCATGAAGGAATACAAGGACCGTGGCTTTCCTGGTTGTCGCGGAAGCATTGATGGGATGCACTGGGGCTGGAAAAATTGCCCCCAGGAATGGGCTGGTCAATTTCAGGGGAAAGAGAAGGAAACAAAAATTATTTAAGAGGCTGTTGCCTCACAAAACTTAAGGTTCTGGCATTTTGTTGAAGCTATGAAGCTCAGGGAAGAAGTTTTGGAGAAAAGGCCTGGAGGACAAAAGCTCTGAGGCTGAGAAAAAGACAAGGGAGCCCTGATCAAAGAGGGCTGAGACAGCTAGCTTGTGAGGAGGAAAAAAGCTCCTCACTACAAGAGACTCAAAAGGTCTCAGGGAAAAGTGTGCTGAAGAACTGATGATTATATTGCTATGTATTTTAAGAGTTTTTATGTACTACATCTTTGGGATCAGAATGTGGGACAGAAGGTGACATGGATATTCATCTGGAAGGAAATGAATGAGTGACAGATGGGGAAAAAGAGAAAGGAGAGAAATGTGCCGTGAAATTCCAACACATTTATTTTTTGGAATTCCAGGTTCTCTTAATGACATCAATGTTCTCCACAACAGTCCAATCTTTGATGATTATTTAACTGGTACGTGAGCTTGATTAAAAAGTTTTGGCCTCATTAATCATTGTTTCTTTTTGTTTTAGGCCAAGGCAGTGATGTGACATTTACAGTCAATAACAATACATACTCATACGGTTATTACCTTGCCCATGGAATCTATCCAAGCTGGCCAGTCTTTGTAAAATTGTTTTGGTCACCTCAAGATGATGCTTCAAAGCATCATAGCATGCTTCAAGAAGCAGCCCAAAAGGATATAGAGCGGGTGTTTGGTGTTCTACAAAGTCAATTTTCAATCGTATCAAAGCCAAGTCAATTGTGGATAAAATTAGACATTCACCATGTCATGAAAGCATGCCTCATCCTACACAACATGGTTGTGGAGGAGACACCACAGGCAAATCAAGGTCATGAGTGACATACAGGTTTCATGGTCCTGCATGTCACAGAAAAAATTACAGCGCTCTGTGTCATACACAATTTGCAGGACTGCATTTCATGTATGTAACCTGTAGTGGACAGGCCTGTGAAACCTGCCGCACAGTCACTGAGTATGTGACAGGTTGCCCATGTGAGCTGCATGTCATGGTCCTGACAGCTTGTCCTGTTTATGTAACAGGACCTCCATCACATGATATGCGTGCAGGAATATGCAACCTGTAGGCTTCTCATGACCCCGGTTTGCCTGGGGTGAGAGGTCTGCTAGCAACCCTGAAATGAACGACTCCTATACTAGCTCAACAGCTCCATCTTTTTCCTGCAGTTAAAACCATTGTGATCCCAACTTATTTCATTCTTTTGCTTCTTGCTCTCTCTTAACATCTCAACTCCATGATTCATCCAAACACTTCCAATTGATGGAAGATTTGAAAATACAAAACTGGCTCCAACATGGTCTTTCAAACTGATCTTCTTTGTAATTTATTTTTATTGCAAAGAAACATTTGTGATCAACAAGAATATGAATGCAAGCTATGGTGATTCTTGTTGTACTTCATCATCATCATGTTCTTCAAGCTCCTTAAGAACTTGCTTTTTCATCAATTGGAGGGCAAGTATACTAGCATTGTCAGGGCAGCTACTCTTGGACTGCATGATGACCAATAGTTGATTAGACATCATATTGCTTTGCAACTTCTTCTTCTCAAGGTGGTATAGCTTTAAACTGAGTTTGTTCTGTTGGTGGCTGAGTTCATTGCTATGATTTAAAGCTGATATGCGCTGCTGAGTAAGAGTCTCTTCTCCAATGTTGGCTGAGCTTTCAGTTGTCTCTCAAAGTCGTTGCTTTTTGGCTGACTTAGTACCCTCAGGGCAAGAAGAAAGGGAATGGATTGAGGCAGAGGCAGTTGAAGAGTGGTCCATTGATTGAGTTGAAGCACCAGGGGCTCCATCAGCCATCCACTTAGGATGAGTTCATAGGATCTCCCAGGCAAGTTCAAGCTTGAACTGCTGCCCCTGTGTTTGTTGGACATACATATCTTTGACCAATTGTAACCAATCAATTGGACCTGATCCAGAGGGGGGGCATTGCTCAATATTTTGATAGATTGCTGAGAATTTCAATGTTGCAGTGTTCATACTTGTCCAGCTGGATAGGCAGGTTTTTTGGCAATGGAAAAATTAGAACAAGCCCCATCAGTGTATGAAAAACAAAGGACCAACCGAGTGCAAATGCATTCCCAATCACGGTAGCAAGTCTTTGAGTGGTTGTTGAAGTCATTGGCTATCCTTTGATAAAATTGGACACCGCTTTGATTAGTCGCATGCTCTGCGCTTTTGCTAACATGTACCCAGGATCAAGCAAGTTGTTCTTCTTCAGATGGGGTCCAATTTGGAGATTGTTTTTTCTTTGATGAGTCAGGTGGGGATTGATCCATGTTGGAGAGTTGTGTTTCTGGGGGGGATACTGGAGTCAATTAAAGTTGGCGAGTTGGGACCTTAGCGAGCCTTGCCAAGGTCTTGTAAAGTTAGCCAGGGGAGGACTGACTTGACGAGCTCTTCAGCTGCTGAGTGCCTAATTTCACACAACTGTGAAATCTGCTTGTTAAAGTTAGCTACCGAGGGGTCTTAGAGCATCTCCAATTGTCTTGATAAGTCGGCTCAATAAGCCAACTTTATCAAGACGTTGCACACTTGTGCGCTCGATAGCGCACGATAACTGTCAAATCAATAAAATTCTTGATAGAGGTCCATAACTTTATGGACCTCTATCGAGCTCAATAAGGTAACTTGCGATTATCTTTCACAAGTCAATCCTCCCCCCATCCGACACCCCCGAGAGATCCCCACCCATAAAAACCCACCCCGTGTAGTGCTCCCCTGCAACTTCAGTTATCAAACTCGAGTTGCAGAGGAGCACAAGTGTGGATCGGCTCGATAACCCAGCAATTGAGCCGGGTTATCGAGCCACGAGTGGGGATGGGCTTGATAAATCAACTATCGAGCTTGCTAAGGGCTCCACAGTTGTCAAAATTTTATCGAAACAACTGTGGATGCTCTTAACCCAACGATTGGAGATGCTCTCAGATTACATAATCATTCTCCTGCAAAGAAGGTTTTATGAATTTATGATTTATGCATGCATAAATCAACTTTGAACACGATAAGAGCATCTCCAATCGTTTGAGGGAATTTCTCATTAGGTAAGCCCTAGTTAGCCAGCTTCTGCAGCTACCAAGGTTAGATAAAGAGAAATTCCAAAATCAGAGTGGTTAACAACACTCTGTAACCAGCTAGTGAGTGTGTTCTCACAATCGTTGATTCATCTTATTTCTGTTAACTTTCAGCTTTTTTTTTTTCTCTTCTCCACGCTCAGGATGAAATCACACAATAAGCTCTTGCGATACTTCCCCCTCACCCAAAAGATCCGAATGATATTTCTGGAGACAATTGATGATGAATCAGACAAAGAAAAACCCAAACCTCGCCGACGAAGAATTGATTGGGAACGTGTTGCTGGCGCCGTTCGACTACACAATGATTATTTCAGCGCCAATGCGCATTTCCCAAAGGAATATTTTGAGCGACGTTTCCGTATGAGTAGGACCTTGGTCGAAAAACTCATTGCGGACCTTGGAGGCTATAACGTTTACTGGACTCAACGCATGGTATGTTGAATTATTGTTTCTATTTATGGGATGATACTAAAGACTCTAAATTTTTCGAAGGACTGCTGCAAGCAGATTGGTCTATCCCCTCAACAGAAAGTCACATGTGCCCTCCGCCAACTAGCTTATGGATGTGCGGCCGATATGACCGACGAGTACCTCAGAATTGGTGAAACAACAGCAATTGAAACTTTGAAGTTATTTGTTCAACACATCATCAATATGTATGAGCATGAATGGCTCCAACCACAAAATGATGAAGAGCTTCGAGTCATCATGAAGGAATACGAGGACCGTGGCTTTCCTGGTTGTCGCGGAAGCATTGATGGGATGCACTGGGGCTGGACAAATTGCCCCCAGGCTTGGTCTGGTCAATTTCAGGGGAAAGAGAAGGAAATGACCATTATTTTAGAGGCTGTTGCCTCACAAAACTTAAGGTTCTGGCATTGCTTTTTTGGAATGCCAGGTTCTCTTAATGACATCAATGTTCTCCACAACAGTCCAATCTTTGATGATTATTTAACTGGTACGTGAGCTTCATTAAAAATTTTCGACCTCATTAATCATTGTTTCCTTTTGTTTTAGGCCAAGGCAGTGATGTGACATTTACAGTCAATAACAATACATACTCGTACGGTTATTACCTCGCCGATGGAATCTATCCAACCTGGCCAGTATTTGTAAAGTCGTTTCGGTCACCTCAAGATGATGCTTCAAAGCATCATAGCATGCTTCAAGAAGCAGTCCGAAAGGATATAGAGCGGGCGTTTGGTGTTCTACAAAGTCAATTTTCAATCGTATCAAAGCCAAGTCGATTGTGGGTAAAATTAGACATTCACCATGTCATGAAAGCATGCCTCATCCTACACAACATGGTTGTGGAGGAGAGGTCTGCTAGCAACCCTGCAATGAACAACTCCTATACTAGCTCAACAGCTCCATCTGTTTCCTTTAGTTCAAACCATCATGATCCTAACTTATTTCATTCTTTTGCATCTCGCTCTCTCTTGACATCTCAACTACATGATTCATCCAAACACTTCCAATTGATGGAAGATTTGAAAATACAAAACTGGCTCCGACATGGTCTTTTGAACTGATCTTCTTTGTAATTTATTTTTATTGCAAAGGAAAATTTGTGATAAAAAAGAATATGAATACAAGCTATGGTGATTCTTCTTGTACTTCATCATCATCATGTTCTACTTCATCATCAATGTCATCATTTTCTTCAAGCTCCTTAAGAACCCGCTTTTTCATCAATTGGAGGGCAAGTATACTAGCATTGTCAGGGCAGCTACTCTCGGACTGCATGATGACCGATAGTTGATTAGACATCATATCGCTTTGCAACTTCTTCTTCTCGAGGTGGTATAGCTTCAAACTGAGTTTGTTCTGTTGGTGGCTGAGTTCATTGCTACGATTTAAAGCTGATATGCGCTACTGAGTAAGAGTCTCTTCTCCGATGTCAGCTGAGCCTTCAGTTGTCTCTCGAAGTTGTCGCTTTTTGGCTGACTTAGTACCCTCAGGGCAAGAAGAAAGGGAATCGATTGAGGCAGAGGCAGTTGAACAGTTGTCCGTTGATTGAGTTGAAGCAGCGGGGGCTCCATCGGCCATCCACTTAGGATGAGTTCGTAGGATCTCCCAGGCAAGTTTGAGCTTGAACTGCTGCCCTTTTGTTTGCTGGGCATACATATCTTTGGCCGATCGTAACCAATCGATTGGACCTGATCCAGAGGGGGGGCATTGCTCGATATTTCGATAGATTGCGGAGAATTTCAATGTTGCAGTGTTCATACTGGTCCAGCTGGATAGGCAGGTTGTTTGGCAATGGAAAAATTAGCCTATCCAACTCCATGAGTGTATGAAAAATAAAGGACTAACCGAGTGCGAATGCATTCCCAATCACGGTAGCAAGTCTTCGAGTGGTAGTTGAAGTCATCGGCTATCCTTTGATAAAATTGGACACCGCTTTGATTAGTTGCATGCTCTGCGCTTTTGCTAACATGTACCCAGGATCGAGCAAGTTGTTCTTCTTCAGACGGGGTCCAATTGGGAGATTGTTTTTTCTTTGATGAGTTAGGTGGGGATTGATCCATGTTGGAGAGTTTCTGGGGGGGGGGGGGGATACTGAGTCGATTAAAGTTGGCGAGTTGGGACCTTAGCGAGCCTCGGCAAGGTCTTGTAAAGTTAGCCAGGGGAGGACTGACTTGACGAGCTCTTCAGCTGCCGAGTGCTTAATTTCACACGATTGTGAAATCTGCTCGTTAAAGTTAGCTACCGAGGGGTCTTAACCCAACGATTGGAGATGCTCTAAATGGCTACGTGTTTTCTCAATAGAATTCGGGCACGCCGGCTTCACCGTGGAGTCCTCGAGGGCTCCCGGTGACGTCCGAGTTGTAGATGCCTCTCTGTCGGATACTGATCATGCCGTTCTCTCCTCACGGAAGAAAGGCGTTCAAGTTGGAGCCATGGCAAAACGATCAGGCCGAAACACCCCTCGTCAAGCTACTGATAGAGGGACGCCTACCTCGATGGCTCTCACCCAGGCAGCGTCTTTTCTGTCACTTGCCAGTATCATCATCACTCTCTTCGGCTTGGATCTTGCCAGCACTTCTTGCCAGTTGGCTCTTCACCCGTTGTTTGGATCGATTGGATCGAATTATAACTTCGAACGATCGGTCCAGTTCATCGATTTCTTGCTTGTCCCCCTTGCCAATTGCTTGCTTCCGGCCCTGGTTCCGAATACGATGACAGGTACCTTTCTAGCAGCCTTCTTGGTCTGGAGGGCCCCTGACACCTTTGGACGGTTGCTCTCAAAGTATTCAGGCAGCCTCGGTGTTGTCTGGGGTCCACATATCTTTCAGTCTCTAGCGTATTGGCCGATCAGACTGACTGGGATGGCTGCTGCACACGCGGTTGCTGTGAGTCTCATATTTATTAAACACAAAAGACGCGTCGCTTCAATGATTGTACTCAAGTCACTTTTAAACCGTACTTCTAGATGGAACTCACAACAAAATACGCATCGCAACGTGGTACACAAAGCAATAGAACGATCGAGATCATTTGCCATGTCTCACTCCCTTTTGCTCTTCATGGGCTAGCTCGGGCGATGTTCCCATGGTCCAATCAGGTCCAAACCTATTTCTCACCCTGTCGAATTGTAAGCATAATTAAGCCGTCAAACTCAATCGGTGATTGAACCTTGACCAACAAGATTGCGAATCTCAACAATCTTTCAAACTTATCTAGTTCAACCTGACTCCCGCGTTTTTACTGGCCGTCGTGGTCGTGGGTTTGCTGATTGAATCATCCAAGCCGAAACGATCGATTAGGATAAAGAAAATCGACGCCAGCCTCGTCTTGATATGTATTTCCAGCTCACTCTCACTTCCATTGCCAAAACAGCTATGTCAAGAGTCTGATGATTGGAAGCCAATGTGGACCAGCCATGCCGACTATAAGCCTTTGGCTAGAAGGCTATCTACCACAGGCATGGTCCTTGTAGGAGAGTTAACTCAAGAGGATGGCTCACAATTCAGATTCATGAGGTGCGATCATTCGTTACTGGGCGGGATTTGGATCGGATTGGCTAGACAGAATGTATTAAAACGCTCCGCTACTCAATTAACACACACGATGACGACAGATGAACTCGAGATCCAAGCAATCCAGGAAGCAGAATCAATCTACCCTACTTTTATTCTTCAGAGTGCGGTCAGACTGGTCGACAGATCGGACCGGAATATGACGAGAAATCAAAGTAAACCCAAGGCACTTTTGTTGTAAGCATTTTCAAGTCCCCCCCCCCCCTTTGCGCGCGTAGATCACCAAATTCGGATTATTTCGCTCCTAATTGACATTCCCCCAGGGGCGTGGGGGTTGGTGTTTCAGCTCGAGTTCTGATGAAACATGAAGTGGTTGTGACAATTGTGGAAATTGATCCTATGGTGTACGAATACGCTCAAAAGTACTTTGGATTCCCCACCCCAGATGGCGGGGTCTTTCTTGAAGACGCCCGGGTTTATCTTGGTCGACAAGACACAGGAGAAGACGGAGATTTCGACTATATCATACACGATGTCTTTACGGGTGGTTCGGTTCCACCTTCTTTATTCACGTTGGAATGTTGGAAGGAAATTAGAACAAAGTTAAAGGACGATGGAGTGCTGGCGGTGGTGAGCTCAACACGGGCAGGGATTTTTTTGTTTTTCAGCTGGCAAGCTAACAAGCTTCATTGCTGATCTAACTGCCGATCTTGCCGATCCCGCTCTTAGAACTTTGTCGGCCGACCCTTATCCGAGGCTGCTTCATTCGTCTTAACGACCTTGTTCGAAATATTTCCATTTTGCCGCGCTTTTTCTGAGGATTCTGGTGTCCCAATATCAGACTCTGATTATCAAAATATGGTGCGTTGATGCGTAAAGACTTCATGAGTTTTTGAGTTTGACGTTGAACGCATGCTTCCTTTTTATCATCATTACAGGTCATATTCTGTTCACCCGCCCGCAAACCCAAATTCAACAAGCCCATGGAAATAGAAGGATTTGAACCAAGTGCATATCAATCTCAAGTTTTGAATTCATTTGAAGAACACGAAATCGATCTCGGAAGACTTCCGCCTCATAACCTTGGTCACGAAAACCAAGGTCAAGCAAACAAACCGGGCGGATCGCTCATTTTGACGGACCAGAATATGGGGCAACTTGGTCGTGCACAAGTTCAGAATGGACTGTTTCATTGGGAAATCATGAGGAAGATGCTTCCCCATGAGCTCTGGGACAATTATTATTATTAATCGCTCTCATATATACCGTTTCCTCCGGAAGTGTTGCACATGGAATCTTCAGCCATGTACAGTGAGTGGGTGGATAGAAAAACCAAAACCCCTAACCACTTATTTTAAGGATTAATCTCTTCTTTTTTGATCATTTTGATTGGGAAGGTGGGGCAAAGGATCGGAGAAACCGACGATGAAGTTGATATAATTGAATTTCAACAAAAGAAGCAGAAGCTTCAATTTTTTCAACTTGTTCAATACTGACAGGAGAAATTGGCAATAGTTGGAGGGACGGTTGAAAGGCTAGATGTAATGATGGAAGAAAAAAAAACTCAAACATCTCAATGTTTTTTTTTTGCTGAGTTGAATCGTTGTTGAAATATCATGTATTCATTTGATCTTGTCTTCACCTTTGCTTTCACATTTTGAATTTCGTTTCTTCTCAGTATATTATTATTGCATCCATTGTGTTTTATTTGCTTTAACAGGATATTATTGTACAACCACAACTCAAATTATAACTTATCTTCAGTAGTTCACCTTTTTTCATGTAGAGAAGTACTTGATAAGAACAAATGGCTTGGGGGATTTCCAAGAGAATTTCAAGATGAAAAGAAATTCAACTAGGAGTAAAGGGAAAGAAAAAGAGACAATTAAGCTTTGGTGTTTAATGATGCTCCTAGTTTGATGATGACTAAGAATTTTAAAGCTGAATCTTAACCTGGAAAGTTTGGCTTAAGTTGTGCTTGAGATGCAAACTTCTTCTCACACACTAAGGAAACAATGGAGGGACTCTAAATTATTTAAAACTAATTGGCCCTCATTTTTAGACTATTTTCATTTTTGGAAAGGGTAACCTGAAGAAGGAGAAGATATATGTTTGAGACAATTACACCAATAAATCTAAAGATGATGGCCTGGAAGGTTTTCATGGTTGAAAGAAAATGCTATATTAGGGGGTATCAAATGACCAAATCCACAATTATCACATCAAAAGCTTTCACCAAGTCCACAATGAACAAGTAATAATCAATTTTCATACCCACACTCTTAAGCAAGTTTGACAGTATTAATTAATAACCAATAAATACTGTATAGATAAAAACTTATATGAAAATACATTAAATAAAATAAGGGCCTTAATGAAAAAAACAGGTTTCCCATGCTTATGTGCTTTTATGCATGGCAAACATCAAAACTGCTGTGGAAAAGACATGATTCTCCGTGTTTACATGTTTTTTTGTACAAATTTTCTTTGCTTATGTTCAAGTTTTTTTGAATGTTTTAAATTTGTTTCCTGCCTTATGAATGTTACAGCATTTAATAGTAGTGATCATTTTCTAAACAAATTCACTCTTTTCAATTTTACAGATTATTCTAACTTGGAGATATGATTTAAGACATTTTTTTTACTTTTTTTTTATGTGAGAATTAAAATTTAAATGTCCCAATAATCTTTGACAATAGCTAAAATGGATTCAACAAAAGATTTAAGTTAGACAGAGCTTTAAAATTATAAATAGTGAGATTTATGTCAAAGGAGTATTGCCATTGGGGGGTATCAAATATGACCAAATCCACCATTATCTAATCAACTATTTTTGAAAACCCACCATTTGTAAAAACAATGCTAATAAACATAAAATGGTTCAGAATTCTCAAAAGTGAAATTTTGTTGAAAATCCTAATTTGCTGGTTTTAATTGTGGATTTGGTCATATTTTAATAGGGTCTTAGTTAAACAACACCCGAGAATTAGAGAAACAACTCACAAAATTCCCGGATGTCTGTTAGACCTAGCCCAGACCGCATTTTAGGGTCCTCAGGAGGTCCAGGTCTTGGGTGGGAGTTGTTTCTCCAAAACGGCCCCCGGAAATACCAAACTTGGGAGTCGTGTTTTTTAATAATTTGAATAATTGTTTTGTTGCCTGAGTGGGTGTCAATTCTCCAAAATGACCACCGGAAATACAATAACTGGGAGCTGTTTTTTTTGTAATTTTAATTAATTAAAACACTGATTTGTTTTTTCTGTGTTTTTTCTGTGTTTTTTCTGTGTTTTTCCTGTGTTTTTTTCTGTGTTATTTCTTTGTTATTTCTGTGTTTTTTCTTTGTTTTGTCTTTGAGTTTTCTTTGTTTTTCCTTTGTTTTCTCTTTGACTTTTCTTTGACTTGATTTTGTTTGCTCCTTGTTTTCCCCTTGTTTTCCCTTTGTTTTTTTTTGTTTCTTGTTTGTTTTTCCTATAATTTTAATAAGCATTTTTTTCTTTTGAATTAAGTTCACCTCATCTTTCTGGAAAGACAAATTTTTGTGCCCTTCTCCTCAAGCCCCATAGGAATGAATTTTAGCATGGAATGGAATGGATAAAGTGATAAATTGTGGCATGATGAGGTGACCCTTGCAAAATGTTTTTGGATGGCGCAACAACTTTAAAGTATCACCACGTGCGGGATACTTATCAGTTCTTATTTCTGTAAAGATATGAGGACCTCATAGGGATAATTGAATGCTCTATTTAATTCTTTCAAGTCAAAAAAATTATATTCAAGTCAAAAAAAAAAAAACTTAATATATATGTAACTTATCTCAAGTTTTCTTTGAACTGAGAACTTCACTTGTTTTATCATGATTATTACAAGTGCATAGCCCCCAACTTTGGGGATTGGGGGAGGGAATGAAAGAAACAGGGGCTTGAGAAGGTTGCACAAATATGTCTTTCTGGAAAGATGAGGTGAACTTAATTCAAAAGAAAGAAAAAATGCTTATTAAAATCATAGGAAAAACAAATAAGAAACAAAGGAAAAACAAGGAAGAAACAAAGAAAACACAAAGAAAACACATAGAAAAAAAAAAGTGTTTTAATTAATTAAAATTACAAAAAAAACGGCTCCCAGTTGTTGTATTTCCGGTGGTCATTTTGGAGAATTAACACCACCTCAGGAAAAAAAACAATAATTAAAATTTTCAAAAAACACAACTCCCAAGTTTGGTATTTCTGGGGGTTGTTTTGGAGAAATGACTCCCACCCAGGACCTGGACCTCCTGAGGACCCTAAAATGTGGTCTGGGTGTGGTCTAACGGACATCCGGGAATTTTGGGAGTCATTTCTCTAATTCCCGGGTGTTGTTTAACCAAGACCCTCTTAATCTCCCCCCTATTATTCTGGTTTTGGTTAAAATAAATTAATAGAAATAATGAAGTGCAAGGCTTTTGAAGAGGTTTAATGGCCAAGCTGAAATATTTAAGTCCTTTTGAGTTTTATCCAGAAATGGTTATTGGATAGATTCAAATGTTGAGTCAATAGAAATTTTAGTCCCTAGATTCAGAATGCTGATTTGATTAAATGCAAAAGCTTTTGATTGAATGTCCACCTGAGTCAAGTGAGTTGAAATGTTTGAAGCTGAGGATGCATTCAAAGTTTGACAGAAAAGTATGAACTGTGCCACATCTGGCTGAGACCAATTAGTAACAGTGTGACAGACAGGAGGTGAAAACAATTCATGCTCATCTGGAGGAAGGAAATGAGTGACAGGTGAGGGGAAGGGAAAGAAAAGATGAGATAAGAGCAGAGAACTGGAAAAATTCTGAAAATTAGACTTCAAGGAAGGTACATGCCACAACTGTCAGCATGAATGTATGAGATTTACACATCTGGTATTACATCCGTTCAAAAAATAAGATATTAAATCAGATAAAGAATGTATTGCATCTACCAAATCATATATCATATCTACTTGAAATAATTTTGTGTCTATCTTAACATATATTGCATCTACCCAGCCTATTGAATATCAACATCACTGAGTTGGTCATATGAGATGTTGAAATCTGACATAATTTTTTGGCTCATGGGTATTATAACAGATGAAATAATCTGCTATAAATTCAGTCATGTTGATATTAAACTGGTTGAGATTATGCAATTATAGAGATAATATCAATTTAGGTAGATGTAATATGAGGTGTGATAAATACAATACCAGTTTTTTCTGGTATAATATCAGATACATTCAACTGATGCAAAACCAGATTTGGGAATCTGATACACTCATGCTGGTAGTGCAATATTGTTAGACATGCCCTGATTGATGAATATATATACACTGCCAGCATAATTGCCTAGGCTGAATTCATCCCAGTTAAACTAGGATGGACCCAACAAATTTAAAATAAGTTGATTTAAACTGGTTTAATATAAAACCAAGGGGGCTCCCTTGGTTTTATATTTCATCAGTTGATATCAACCAAGTTTCAATTGGTTGAGTGCATCCTGGTTTAACTTGGATGACTTATGCCTGGGCAATTATGCTGGCACAGATATATATATACAACCTTGAAGGATGGTCTTGCCTTGAATAGGAAAAATCCTTCAAGTTATGTATGTTACAGCTTAAAATTGACTTCCCAAAGATGCCTAACAGGCCCCCAACCTGACAATCCTTGCTTGACTTCAAGATGAAGAACATGGGAAATTATTACCTCACCTCCACAGAACTCATATGTTAGGCATCAGTCGTTAGGATTAAGTTAGGTCCCAACTAACGTGCCATTTTCAACTAAAATTCAATTGGATTTTACAAGTCAACTTCCTTATTAAAGATCGGTGAGAAATTGGAAATTGATATGTTGAGCAATTTTGGAAGTTGCTTTTTGGCTGTAACAATATCCCCATTAGGGCCTGGATGGTCTAGCGGTAACCATCACCCACGGAAGCTCGGTGTCGCCCCTGTGCGATAAATTATCTCACTCCTGAGAGAGTGACGAGTCCGGTGTTCGAATCCCGGCAAGCCCAACCCCTGGCCGCTACCCCTTCCAACCCAGGACAACTACACCTCCCCCTTCAATTGCAAACCCTTTATTAGTTGTCCCCTTCACACAAAAACCCTCTCTTTCAATTTCAATACCTGTTACCCATTTATAAACCAACCTGAGAAGGTTAAAAACATCACACCCCCACCACTACACAGTAGATCAAATTGTCTAGACTACCGCGTACTCACAGAAACTTAGGTCCTCATAACACCAAGTGCTCAAACAATTGTTACAAGCTTAAAAACAAAAACTTGTAGTTCGAAACAAATGATATTCATAGTGTGCAATGCCAATGGCCAAATTACACTTTTAAAAAAAAAAAAAAAAAAAAAAAAAAAAATACCCATTGGGTGGGCTTGCTTGAGTCGCGGCCCGACCGGCTCCTGAGACCTGTAGGAATACCCGCCCTACAAATTTTGTATGCATGTACATATTTATTTACATATCCGAACACTCAACGATGTCATTGTCTGAAGGTCCAGCGATACGAAGAACATCTTCAAATCCCGAAGGCTACCAACGCCGAAGCTCGATTGCCGAAGGAGCCTTCTCACCAATGATCAGCTCGCCGCTCGCCAGCTCCTATAACGCCGGCGCGTCATCGCCTCTCTCGAATAGCTCGTGTGTCGACATGTTTCAACTGGTCCCATCGAGCCCGACCCACCCCTCGTTGCTTCCGTTTGCCGACCTCGCCGAATCCGAGCCAGATATCCGGTCGTGCGATGAAGAGATGATGAAGATGGACGACGAGTCGGACGCTTTTCCGATGGCCTCGTCGCCCCGAATCGGCCAATTTGACGCGGCTCCCTCGAGCAGTCCAGGGCCCAGCTGGCTGCCCGCCCTAGCAGCTAACCGACACGACCGACTCTTCTCCATCTCCCAGCCGAGCCGTCCCGGTTCGCGCCCTTGGAAACAGCCCGGCTCCTCCCGAGCCAGCTCACGCTCTTCGGCCAGCGGGACCCCGCTTAGCTCGCCCACCCCACTCTCCCGGGCTTATACATCCAAGGCCGGCCAGTCCGACCGCTCTCCCTCTCAACTCCGCCTCCAGGCGGCCAACAGGCTCAGGACCATCGAACGCAAGAATAGATCGAACGCCCATCGCCCTCTGCTCGATGCCTTTTCGGTCGGCTCTCACCGCGGCATTGACGAGATCATCTCCCGTAAAGAGGATATGATGACCGCAGAGCTTGGGAGGCGCCACATCAAGCAACTAAATCGGGAGTGGGAGGACCTCCTGAGTAGCCAGGCCTATGCCACCGATGAAATGATTGAAGAAGCAGAAGGTTTGTGTACCCTTCCCGTTTTTGCTGGTCATCATGTCAAAAAGACTTTCAATTCTCAGAGCCCTGAGCGCCCGGACTAACAACACTCGTTTATGGGGGTACAGAGAGTGATTCAGTGGAGGAACCGCCTGACTTCTCGCATGAAGTGCTGTGCTCGGATGCGATGGATAGCGAAGATCCAGATACGTCTTTGGTCAGCGCCTGTTCTACCATCCGCCCAGCCGAGCACCCATATAGTCTCCTTGCCATCCTCCTCGCCCCGCCGGCAGTCTGTCCCGCCTGCCCGGTCGGCACCATCCAAGCCTCTGAGCCCACCCCACAAGGTGTCCGATGTGGACATTGCAATTGGACCGTCGATGGTGCCACTCTAGCCTCAATCGACCAACACTTCGTTGAGCACATGTCCGTTATTTTTCTCCCGTACTTTTGCTTCCTTGCTTCTTGAACTAGCCCACTCATCTGATAGGTATTACTTGACTTTGTAGTTGCAGTGAAGGAGCTTCTCATCAACCCTCACTGGGCTATAACCCACACGTGGGCACGAACTTCTCCTGCTCTCATCCCGAGTGCGACGAGATGATCTTTGTCTAAAAGTACTGCTTTTCGCACTTCTATTCCCCTTGTTACCAAAAGTCAACTTTATCCTTTTATTTGGCTATTTACTTCTGATTGATTCTTTTTTCGTTTATAAGTTGTAACACTATTACTTTCCCCGGAGTCTTCTTTTTCCGTCAGTGTTCCCACCTCTCGGATTCTCTTCAATCCAATAGTATAAGACCTTATCCCATCAATTAGAATACTTAAATCATCATTTGTTTGATGGGAATCTTTGCGGTGCTGGCACTTCCAAGTTACAATCACAACTATGTAATAAGTGTGTCTTGCTTCATCTTTGCCATGGTTGCTACTTTCATCAACTGTCAGCCTCTGTGATGCCAAGAACTGGATTCTTCTAGCTACACAGGGTGCAAGGTAAAAACAGCTGCAGGTTGTGCAGTGAAAGGTGGATAAAAAAGGTGAAAAGATATAAAAAAACTATAAAGTTTTTATTAACAGAAGCCTGAGTTACAGGGGTATTTACTGTGCCCTCTAATATATTCAGGACCTGAGTTAACAGGGGGTATTTCGGGTACCTGAAAGTCTAGTCCTTTGAACAAGGAGTACACCTAGACAATAACTGCTGAAGGAATGGAGGAAATAGACTTACTGCTTCTATTTCCTGTCAGGGGTTCTTCAGGGAGTTGTAGGTGGTCCAGAAGCGCTCACAAGGTTGAGTAACAGGTGGTGGTTGAGTGCAGATGAAGGTGAAAGGGTTGTTGAATGAACTTCAGGTATAAAACAAGCAAAAACTGACTATATAACAGGCTATAAGACTGGTTGATATGGTGGGTAAAAGCTGGTAAATGTATATGAAAATGGGGATATAATTTCGTGGGAAGGAAGGGCTGTTTATATATCCATTCTGGGCTCTTGGGGGCAAAGAAGAAGCTCTGTTTTGCCTGGTCTAGTCTTCTACTAAGCCCTAGTTACCTGTATAACTGGTTTGGTTACGGTAGGCTTAGTTACATGTTTCAAAAGGCCCAAAGTGGTTTAATGTTCTCATTAAGGTGGATGATTTTTTGTCTTCCTTCCTTTTGGACCAGTAGCCTATTTACAACCAACCAATTGGGCTATCTTGGCCTTAGTAGGAAAAAGTATGGCTGTGGTGTTGGTTGTGGCTTTTATTACAGGTGCCAGGTACATGTAACTATGGAAATAATGATGTAAACCTTATTTATGCATCATACCCAAACTCTATTAACCTTAATTAAATAGTCTACTAGCATATATTTAAGGTTATGTAGATCTTTAAGTCATATGAAAACTTGAAGACCTTGTGAAGGGATATGATTATGAAGGAGTAATAATTACGGGGTACTTTTGCTGAGCTACCCTAGGTTAATTTACATGTGGATTCAGAATCTGAAATAATATTCTAAGTTTTCTTTATACTTTAGAAGTTATATGTAGATTCTTTATTATGTGTTTTGTTTTTAATAATTTCTTTTGAAACAAAAGACGTAAGGTGTGCAGTCTTTTGAGACTAAGAATTTAATTTGTACATGGGTATAATTTTCTATTTTGAGGATGTCTCTGAATTAGTAGCAGGCTGACATCAACAGCGGGACCAACTAGGCCACAAGTAGCATTGTAGCATAAGTAGTGTGATTCAGTGCAGTAGAAATCTGCAATGGGTTTAACATGGCACAGCACCATTCTGCTTGCCATATGTCAATGTTACGCCCACAGGCTAAAAAAATGTTGAGTTGCCTGTTAGTCTGCTACCATGATGTATCACCAGCTGAACCATGAGCACTACCAAACCAACACCCTGGCAGTCACAAGCGTCTGTAGCCTAGTTGGTAAAGGCAGAACTCTAGCATGTGTCTCAGCTTAGCTGAGGTCGTGAGTTCGAATCTCACCAGACACATCTCCATTTTACAGTCTCTACAGGTTATGAGCCCAGATTCTACCTAAGCGCTACTCGCTTACATAAGAGACTGAATGAAGATGTGAATGCTTCATGTAAGACCAAAAACCCCTCTAAGCCTACATCAAGGTCCCGGGTTCAACTCCCACAGTGACCACACCTACATGGGTCCAAATCCCCATACTTCCTTGGGTCAAATCCCCACACTTACGGGGTCTAATCCCCACACTTAATGGGTCTAATCCCCATACCTCTTGGGTTCAATCCCAACTCTCCACATCATGTAGCAAGGTGGGGTGTTGAGTTGCCTGTTAGTCTGCTACCATGATGTATCACCAGCTGAACCATGAGGACTACCAAACCAACACCCTGGCAGTCACAAGTGTCTTTAGCCTAGTTGGTAAAGGCAGCACTCTAGCATGTGTCTCAGCTTAGCTGAGGTCGTGAGTTCGAATCTCACCAGACACATCTCCATTTTACAGTCTCTAAAAAAAAAGTGGAAAATATTCTCTAAACAAGAAAAAGATACAGGAGTATGGACTCTTGTGGAAAGGTATGGCAGCAAGGATTCTTGAAAATAAAACAACAGTGAAAATAAATAAAAGTGAAAAAGAAGAAATCAAATTGAATTGAACAAAAGTAAAACATAACATAACATAACAAATAGAAATGAGATTCTAGATACATACTTTTGGACTGGTTTTTTTTCTTTTGGGATCTAAGGTGTCACTGAACCAAAAATGTGTAAATTATGGTGAAACTGAACTCAAGCAATGTTGTAGGAGTAAGCCCTCCCAAAAACACCTGTAGGGAAGGCTTCCTCCCAACAAGGAATATATCAGACCACATGTAACATATAATGCCCCCTGAAAAGTGGTTTATAAGATATGTTATCTGGAGATTATTGTAAATATGCATTGCCCCTATGCAAAGAGAGAAATGTAAATTTTCTTGAAAATTGTTCAAAATGAATCCAAATTATATTCCAAATGTTTCCTGAATATTCCTTTGGATATAATATACCTCTCTTACAACTGTTCCTCATGGAAGTCCATTCATTCAATTCTTGACACATCAAAAGAGATTTCAAGGGGGATCAGGTTTCACCAACTTTTTTTTATTCACATTGCTGATTTGATCTTAACATCACATGAGCTGAACCAGATCAAAGAACAGTGATCATATCTGAAAGCAATCCATTTTCATTCATATACAATGCACAAATCATTTATCATCACTTTTTAAATTTGTGTCATCACTCTGCAGAGTAATTTAATGTGAAAACAGTGTTTCAATGAAAATTTGATCAACCAAAAATCTACAAGATAAGAATTGGTGCCCAAAATTGAGATTCAGGATATTCATGAGTAGAAAAAAAGTCAGTTGGACTTATGTAACATATGAGGTTGAATAATTCCAACTGCCCAAGTTCAAGATGATTATATCTTACTGAGAACAAAATTACTTGAAACAAAGTTCAGACCCACTGCTTAGAAGTTATGGAAGAGTAACTCAAGAAATTAAAGTGATGGAACTTGCACATTAAAACTCCATGGAAACATCCCTGGTTTTAGGTGTGTTTGATAATAGTAGGAACAATATGGCAAAGTGAATCACTTTTGCATTACATGTACCAAACATCTGGGGGAAAAGGGAGCTCCTTCAATACCTTACAAGTAAATTGGAGAACCCAATTGTTTATCTAATGTCTAGTTTTTGGGTTGTACAGTTTATTGGCCAGATGGTGGTTTTATTTAATGGCTTCATTGTGGGTAAATAAAAAATATTCAGCCTAATTTGATGTTTTGAGTGTTTCATCAAATTTTTCATTTGTTTAATCAGAAATATTGTGGGTAATTAATTACTCTGTCTCATAAATATACACTTGAAAGAGGTGTTCAGCCTGAGGACCCTTTGTTTTTACGCATAAAAGGGGGGGGGTCTAAATGTATGGGGGGTACTCATAAATATACATTTACAAAGGGTGCACAACCTTCATTCCCTTCCTGTATGTATAGGTATGGGTATACCCCATACCTATACATATAGGCCTGGTCAATCTCCCTTCAACCAGAGGGATTTCCTCAGTTAAAAAAGACTCCATATTCTTGACAAGAGGGACTACCTCTGGTCAAAGAAAATAGATTGTCTCTTCACTGGCTATTTGTATATGTATGGTCATAGCCCATACATATACCCATAGAACGGGTGTGGGTTTGGCACACCGTTTTCTATGAGTATACAGTATGGGCTATGCTCATACAATACACATATAGAAAGGGTGTTCCAATCACACATCCTTTCCTATACAAGGGTGTGCAGCTGCACACCCATCCTTCAAAAGCTGTAACAAGCCACAAGAGGGGTGTGTGACCTACACACCCATCCAGAAGCATGCTTACACGCCTGCATGCCCTTCTTTTGAAATGTGGCTGTGTGCCAATCTCCAAATCCACTGAAGCTGCCAGCAGATTGGTGTATGTGTTCCACACACCTACAGATTTGATGTGTGCCCCACACATGTAAGTTCCCATTGTCATGTGTTTATCCACAGCCATGTTAGCCAGCGTGTCAATTTGTTTGAGTTCATCCTGGATTAACTGGGATGAATTTGGCATAGGCAATTATGTTTTGAAATTTAATCCAGGAATAATTTATGATTCAGCTGGTTTAAGGATTATTCATATTTATATGCAAAGCTCAATGTAATCCTGGAGTCTATTAACAAAACTTTGCAGCATGGGATGAATTTTCTTTCCCAAGCAAACCACTACTGTCATCTATATTTCTGTTTTGCTTACCTCAATTCACTGTAGAGTTCAACCAGCCTGGTTTATTCTTGATCCATTTTTCACTTGTCAAGAGCCATGTTTCAGGAGGAGCTTTATTGTAACACAAGTGAAGGCAGAATCTTCAATTCTTTTCCTGGGCCCTTAGGTCTCTCTTTCATTTATTTCCAAATTACAGTTGATGTGGAATATCCATCTTTCCCTTGATTCTTATCAGGCTTTGATTTTATCTTATCTCTGAATAAATTTCTGGTCATTTTCATTTAGTTTTGGTTAGGTCAAGAACTATGACGGGTATTTATTTGATTTTACCTTTTTATTTTAATAATATCTCAACATTATTTCATCCCTAGCCTCTTTATTGGTTGTTAGTTAATTTACTACTATTAAATTTTATTACCTGCTGCAATAAGCTATAGGATCCCAAAATTTTAGATCATGCTGGCATTGTGAGTGTTTGCAACAATCATTAGCAGTCTATGATTAAATCTGACAGTCAAATGGCTTCATCTTACACCGGCAATCTTGTATCAAACTAATAGACTTCCAAACTTAACTTGATTGTCTTTTTTTTCTGATAGCAGAGCTTAAAGCTCCACCATCCTTGTCTTCACTCTACGAATTGGTTTCATAGTCACTTTTAGCCTGACAGGATGCTTTTCGATTTATTATTATTATGGTTTTCTCAAAAAAAAAACAATGATACATAATTAGGTTATACGTTACAAAGTGGCATAAAAAGAAACAGAAAGTCAACCTGGTGAACATGCAGTTGTTTAGGTTCTTATAGTGCCCCCATTGGGAAGTAAAACTTGTCTCCGGCAGAGGGGACAGTTGAGATGTTCAAGCAACCAGTTCTGCATCAATTTGAACCAAGAAAATAGGGGTGAGTCTTTTTTTTGGTAAGAGGTAGAAACAAAACATGGCGTACTTCAAGACAGTTGCGGTGGAATTGGTGCGACGGATGGCAAGGAAGGATGACGTTGCGATCACCTGGGACATAGTAAGCCAAGCAGATCGTGCATTTGGATGAATCATCGTCAGAGTCGCCAGATGGCAAAGAACACTGAACGAGATCATTGTTGAAATGGTCTAGGAGCTCGGAGACATGTTGAGCTCTCTCTGTGGAACGATGCGGGTGGTAATTCAACTGAACCAGTTCATTCTGTAAATCAGAGAGAAATTCTTCAACCCGTGCGTGGTGAGATGGGTTCAGTGCCTGCATGGCATCATCAAATTCCTCGACATCACCAAAATGCTGATGGATTTCCTCAGGTGTAAAGGGTGGTCGGTGAGGGTTGCTGGCAAACTCGAGGAAAGCATTATTCATGTTGTTGAAGAATTCCCGGATGATGGCTTGCTGCTCAGGGGCCATAGTCTCGAGAACGTCCTGGATCGTATCCAAGTTACCAAAATCGGGCAGTTCGAGTGTGGTGGGGTGTGCAGGTGCAGGGGCATGTGCAGGTGCTTGTGCTTGCCGTTCCAGATTCTCTCGATATTGAGCAACCTCTGCCTCCGTTTCAATATGAGCTGTGGCGGCATTGTTCTCGTCTATGTGGAAAACTATTCGGCCGACGGTCGGTTCATCAGGGTCCCCAATAGCACTGCGAAAGACGAGCTCAATGTCGACAGGAATTACCATGGGGAGGGGTTGGAAGGATGGCAACTGTCTTGGGTACTCCGCACGGCGGGCCCGTGAGGGTCCCTCTGCGGTGGCTCCCTCACCCCGCTCGGTATTGTGGGCGATGAGTTCTTGGGACAGTGTTGCTGCTGAGAGAGCATATTCTCCAAAGGTGCCAGGGCCTCCGGGGCCTTCTCCAGTGGTGTTATCAGTATTGTCATTAGGGCTTGGTTGCTGATTCATTTTCTTACTTCGGTGTTGTTTTTCTTGGTTGAGATCCGTCAAGAGTTGTTTCAGCGGGGGGAGGTGTTGGTCGTACCGGGGCGTGCAATGGTGATGACCACCAAACAGTCAGCCAGCTTATATGGCTTTCCCCAATGTGCTCAGCTCCCTCATCAGCAGTTAGGCAGGTAGCAGTGATTCCGCTTGCATTTTTGCAGAAGCATTTCGTGTAGTAAAATGTTCAGCTTGCGAGACTGATCTCGCGCAGTTTAAGTAGCAACACCAATACATTAGGTATTTCTAAGCAGGAACTGGTGAGGAGAAAAGCATTCCATTTCAACCAGCTGTTCTATGCATCCTGCTTTTACAAAAAGAGGTGCATTTGAAATTTCCGCCCGGTCCAAGGAGTTCCATTAGTGATAAGTACCTCAAGAAGATCGCACAGCGGCTGCCTTGATGCTTTTCATCAAACGCCAATAGATCAGTATCACAAGGAACACATGTAGATACACAAGAGTGACGAGGGAATATAAGGCTAAGGAGCCGTTATGAGCTGGGAAAGAGAGACTCGGGTGGTCTCTGGTCCATTGAATGGACTTATCACAGTCACACAACGATGAAGCAAAGCAGACCACCGAGAGCGGCGGAGGAGGAACACATCAGGACGGAAGCAGGATTGTATTCGGTTTTAGGGCGCCGCTCCGGGTATATATTACTTTATCGGCATATTGTAGTAATGATGCTTATATCGTGTTTGTCTTCTCTTTAACTGTTCCTCTTTACTCTCTAGGCTTTTTGCTCACCAACACCCAACGTAAGCTCTGTTGTTTTGCTATTGTCTTCACCTATTCTCCTCTCCCTCTCCTCTTCTTTTTTTCTTTCTTTAGCGTAACATTCACACTTTCTTTAATGCCCGTTTCTCACCGACATCCCAGGCTAGGGCTTGGGAATTTGGTGTGCAAAGGTCAACTTTCACCAAAACCCAGTCATTAACGGGAGAAAAAATCCCTCAATGGCTGGAAGGAAATTATTTGGAAGGAGAAAACACCCCTTTATCCTCTTGACAACCAGAATTATTTTATGATGGGATACAAATCAGAGAGATACCATAAACATTTTAGGCCCTGTTTGGCAGCAGTAATGTTATGGGCTAAGAGCATCCACCATTGTCCTGCTAACTTTTCCGCAACTGCGGAGAGGTTAGCAAGCACAATGGTTACCCTACCAAGAAACCACACCTTTGTGACTTGGTAGGGGGGGGGGGCTCTGCAGCTGGCTGACCAAGCGTCCCCACCCTTGGGGCTGCTGGGGGGGGATTGAGGATTTGATTGTGGGAACAGAGGAGCTTGGGTGGATCTTACCTTACCAAGCTTGTTAGAGGTCTCTAAATTTAGAGACCTCTAACAAAAATCTTAATGATTCCTCAGTTAAAGAGGCCTAAAGAAGCCACAAGGGTGGCGCATGGGGGCTTCAACTCTGTAAAGTTGGCTTACCAAGCCACTTTACAGAGATAGTGGTGGATGCTCTAACCACTGCTGTTCTATAACCGGGCTCACCAAGGCCCATATATTGCATATTGTATCACTTGCAGGTTTGGCAGATTTTGAAAATTGTGAGTATCATCACAACTTTCCCCATCAATTCTCATCATCCCAGCCATTTCCCATATAGTCCCTGGGGGTGTATTTGGAGTCATATTGACACCCTTAAATGACACACTCTGCACAACACATTTTTAGTATTGCAACACAACCCAATCTCACTTCAAGAAACAAGTTTGTTGAGATTATGACAACTTCAACAATGTATGCAAGCACCACAATTTTGAGAGAAAAAAAAGAATGACAAAGACAGATGATTTAGTTGTTCCAAGGGTAATATGTTAGAATTTATTATTGTGTCCCAGCAGCAATGGATTGAATTGTAGAGTAGCTTGGGAATAGAGAAGGTGAGATTTGAGCAGGATTTTGCAGTGGGTGAAATTGATTGATTGAATAAGAGATGTGATAGAGGAAAAATAAAACTTTAGACACCATACGGTGTGTTGAGTGTCAGCAAGGGTAGGATCAGGGACGGGAGCAGTTAGGTCAAACCTGAGGATGGAAGAATAGGGGATAAAACAGGATGAGGCTTTATTTCATAGGAAGAAGAATGAGAAGTGGAGAAATAGACAAGAAAGGCTAATGAACTTTAGACACCATATGGCGTGTTGAGTGTCAGCAAGGGTAGGATCAGGGGCGGGAGCAGTTAGGTCAAACCTGAGGATGGAAGAATAGGGGAGAAAACAGGATGAGAAAAGAAAAGAAGAAACTGAAACAACAGAGCGCGCGACTAGACTATGTACAAGACTATCACATGAATTTCCCCAACATGTCACACTTTTCTTTCTCTCACAAGAGAAGATGGTAGAGAATCATAGTGGAAATTGAGGAACTAGAAATCAGAGAGGATCTGATTATATTGTCAAGAGAAACCCTAAGTGTTTAAGCCATTTCTGCTACACAAGCTGTCACAGATCCACAATCTCACAACATGCAAAATTGAGGATTTCAAAACTCAAAAGAGGTATCTAAGTCAGATAGAGAAGAATATAGAAGGAAGCCATTTCCTGGCCTAGGATTGGATCCTCAGCATATTCAACCAGTACCACATTAGTAAGTACCCTGAATATTCTCCTCCTACTTTTAGAGTAGTGTTACCCTTTTATTATTGGGGGTTGATATTTGCACTCCCCTGGCCACACGCCCATCAAAAAAGGGGTGTACAGCCCGCACACCATTTTTTTGACAGGAGTGCGTGCTGCACGTGGGCACACCTGTAGATGGGCGTGCAGTTTGCACACCCATCTACAGAGGTGTGCAAAACCCCCAAACCGCACGCCCTGCCAGGGAGGCATACAACCTCCTCGGCCGGAGGGATCCCCCCGGTTGAGGAGGTTGTATAACCTCCTTGACCGGAGGGAGTCTCACCGGTTGAGGAGTATACAACCTCCTCGACCGGTGGGATTCCCTCTGGTCAAGGAGGTTGTATACTCCTTGACTGGTGGGATTCCCACTGGTCAAGGAGGTTATACAACCTCCTCAGCTGGAGGGACCCCCCCAGTCAAGGAGGGTATAACCTCCTCAACCGGTGGGATTCCCTCCGGTCAAGGAGGGTGTATACTCCTTGACCAGTGGGAATCCCACCGGTCTAGGAGGCTGTATGCCTCCCCGGCAGGGCGTGCGGTTTGGGGGTGTTGCATGCCTCTGCAGATGGGCGTGAAAACTGCACGCCCATATACAGGTGTGCCCACACCCAATACAGGGCGTGCAGCACGCACACCCGTCAAAAAAAGGGTGTGTGAGCTGCACACCCCTTTTTTGATGGGTGTGCCCCTGGCGTGGGCGTGCGGCCAGGGGAGTGCAAATATCAACCCCCTTTATTATCCAACCCACCTTATTTACTGGAATATTTATCAAGGTACCTTAGAGCCTCCCAAGATTAAATGTTGAAATATTAATTATAAAGCAGTTTCTGCAAGACTACCACCTCTGACAATAGCCAATCAGCTTAGGTACTTTCCAGCTGCTTAGTAAAAACTTATATTGTTACATATATCTCAAAAAGACAGAAAGATAGCCAAGCCTATATGGTTAGCTGTTAGTCTTCTCCTGATTGAATAATTTGTAAACCAAATAAGGCAATTATAAGGAGTTTAGGTTATCCTCCGGGCATAGTTTGGACACTATAGAGAGAATAATATTAATTTTTATTCAGATAACCTTTCAGCACAATGATAGTACCTAGATTTTTTAGAGAGATTATTCCAGTGTTTCATACACATAGCTGACAGAAGCTCTTTCAAACCACCCATATTTGTAACCTGAAATAGCTTTTAGACATATTTCAAATTTATTTACCCCTCAGCAGATATTTCAGGGGCTGATAAGTGCACGCCCCTGGCCGCACACCCACACCAGGGGAATATCCGTCACAAAAAGGGCGTGCAGCCTGCACACCCTGTTTTGAGTGTCAGCATGCCTGTAGATAGGTGTGCAGTTTGCCCATATACAGGTGTGCAACACCCTCAAAGGTGGGTGTGCAGCCGCAGGCCCTGTTCAAAAAAGGGTGTGCGGTTTGTTGACTAAGTAATCCTGAATGAAGTCGGAGAAAGTGCTGTAATGAATAATGGTATTGGCAAAGTGATTGAGTTACTTGAGTTCATGTGCACGACCCAAAGTTGGAAACCCCAGACTCAACAAGAACAAATTTCCTGGACCAATTTTATTGCATACTACGCCCTTAATTCACTGTCAACTCAGACTGAACTGCTCAAGACTAAGTACCGCTACTATAACTTGTTTAGACTCTGGATATTCAGGAGGAGCCCAAATCTAATCCAAGTGGAGGTAGAATACATTTGACTTGTTTCTTTTTTTTCTTATCTCTTGTTGGTTGTTTTTATTGATCATTATCTTTTGAATTATTCAGGCTTGTGGTTATTTCTAATTATCTCCAAAAAAGAATATGTTGAGTCTAATTTAAGTGTCAGCTAGGACTAGTTTATAATAAGGTACATAGTGATTTCATTCCTTTACATCGTTATCTATTCTTTTAACCTTTCTTACTTTTTATTTATTTCTCAGTTATATACTACTATTAGCATATGTTGTTAGCTGCAATAAAGTATTGATTCCAAATTCCTATACAGTTTGCACACCCTCCAGGGGGCTGTACAGCCTCCTCAACCAGAGGTATTCCCTCCAGTTGAGGAGGTTGTATGCATGCCCATCTACAGGTGTGTGACACCCCCAAAGATGGGCATGCGGCCAGGGGTTTGGATTAATCAATCCCCAGATATTTCAACAAATTATAATTAGTGCCCCACAAGAGTCCTACACCGTCTTGAATGAAAGCCAGAAAAACTATTTACAGAAATCAGTGCATGCACCTTTGTTAATAATGTGATACCCCTATAACCAGGCCTTTTTCCCAGAAACTTGATTGTAAAAATTTTCTGCACACCCATAAAAATCTTCTCTCCATGAACTTGATCTAGTGATTTTTCTATTAAAAAAGTACAGCTTTCTTCCAAACAATTTTTTGAAATTTGCTGTTTTTAAAGAATCCAAGGTCCTTTGGGCCAAACCTTGAAATGATCTTTGGGTGAGTTTTGAGGAAATTATTTGCAAAGCTGACCTCAAGAGAAAAATAACTGAATTAGAACAGGTGTTTTCATCTTCATGCTAATTTTTCTTGGGGGGGGGGGGGTGTCAGCCCTAGTGATACTCCAGAGTATCCTGCAAACTGACTAAACTATAAAATACAATAAAAATAATGTATTACTACTGTAAATAATAACATATCATGAAATATTATTATATCAATCAACTCAGAATGTAAAATTAAGTGGGGTAGCTCACTCAAACCACCACTAAATTCCTACTCCTTCTAGGGCTTTATCATACAATAAAGATAATTTAAGAAAAAGGGAATAAACATTATAAATTATGGATTAGAAAGTATTGTCAAAAAAGCTGAGAGACAATAAGCTTATTTGCATAAATATAAGAATAATAAAATTATGCTAATAAGAAAGAAATTACCTAATTGCGTGGGAATTTCCCAGTATTGTTCTATTAAATGAACTGGCCCATGATGTGATTGGTTATACATACATGTCATGAGGTCATGGGGACATAGAAAATACTGTGCTCAATTCAATACAATTCACATTGCATCATAGTGCATTTGAATTGTAATACATTAGAGCAGAATATACAACAACATTCTAGAACCTTCCTCTGAAGACATCTAGAATATAAAAGGAGGCCATTTCCTGGCTTAGGATTGGATCCTCAGCATATTCCCCCAGTACCACATTAGTAAGTACACTGAATATTCTCCTCCTACTTTTAGAGTAGTGTTATTCATTTATTATCCAACCCACCTTATTTACTGGACTAGTTATCAAGCTATCTTAGAACATCCCCATCTTAGACCTTGGACTATTCCTTATAAAGCAGTTGCTGCAAGACTACCACCTCTGACAGTAGCCAATCAGCTCAAGTGCTTTCCAGCTGCTTAGTAACAATTTATATTGTTACATTACTCTCAAAAAGACAGAAAGACAGCCAAAACTATATGGTTAGTCTTCTCCTGATTGACTCATTTGTATATCAAATAGACAATTATAAGGAGTTTAGGTTATTCTCTGTGCATAGTTTGGACACTCTAGAGAGAGAATAAGACTTGTGATTATTCTGATAACCTTTCAGCACAGTGATAGTACCTGGCTTTTTATAGACATCAAGCCAGTGTTTCATACACATAGCTGACAGGGGGGGACCCACGGTGTGCTAACCTTTGTTTAATTTTTCTTTTTCACCAGTCCTTAAATTCATTTTCTCTTTAAACTGTTAATCCTCCTTAAATGATACTGTTTGCTACTTGGCATAATTAATTTATTTTTAAATTTTTTACCATGTAAATTTGTTATTTTGTTCTAACTTTGTTATCAAAAAATTCCAGTTCTATGTCAAGATACAGATTTTTATTAATTAGAAATCTGTTCTTTGCTCTCTTAACATCAAGCCCCACAATTATACTGCCTTTCCCTCCCAAAAAATACTGTCATCATTGGTTGCAGTTTGAACACATGGCGCATCATCAGGTGCATGATCCTAGAAGAAACAATGAGTCACCTGTATAGAATAATCATCTACAATAATTGACTATGAAAATCCGGTACCTGCTGGCTGGATGTTCTTCTATTCATGTCCTTCTCATTACCTGAAATCGCAACTGACAAATCAAATGCAACAAAGAGAGACTAGATTCAAAAGAACAAACTCTTTCACTTCAGATTCCCATTCAGGGACGTCGAGTTTTCCTATCAACAGTGGTCATTCCAGCTTTTTGCTTCACTGTAGTGAAGCTCTATGGTTGGTTGGACAGGGATATATCAAGAAAATTTCAAAAATTACAAAAGTCCTACATTACGAAGGGAGAGTTGCTGCATTAAGCTCAAATTTCTGGTGAATCTGAAACGAAAGGAAAAGCGAGTGTTTGCTCAGGCGCAATATTCCGCAAAGCAACGCTGGCACTGGGGAGTTCGCTGCATTTTATTCCTGGTAACTTGTCGGTCGATCAGCGCACAGGCTAGACACTGTTTCCAGCGGGTCTGTGTCATCGGCCCAGCTCTCCCTAAGAGTGTCTGCATTGAATCAATTCCGTATTGAAGGTTGTTCGAATCTTTTCCCGGACCGGTTTGCGTCGCGATGGCTGGTTTGGAAAAGAATCAAAGAATCAATGTAATGTCGTCAACCCTTCTTTGTCTTCGGGAGTATATATTAGTGGAACATGTATCTTAACTACATTTTATTTATGGACATGGAAATGCACCATCAAGTGAAAACTTACCAAATGAGTTTTTGAAAAATCCATCAATTTCTCCCTCCTTTGATTTGCAGTCGTCAACATTTTTGAGAAAACCGCAAATAAATATAAAATCAGTTGTTTTCAAAACATTTATTCTCAAGCTCTAGCGTGATAACAAAGAAAATCTAAGTGCATACACTATAAACGGCTTTAACTGTTGCTTGATCTGTATCTGCGACGACGAAATAATTTGGTAGATAAATGACCAGAGGGGCCAATTTGTCATTGCATCCGAAGAAGGAGGGTTTTTTAGCCAAGCCTTTTTTTTTAAACGCGCCCTCGATCTCAGGAATTCTAGAGGACAGAACACGAAAATTGGCCAAGTCGTAAGAGTAGGCAGATCGGTCAGTTCGGCTTAAGGTCATTTTCGACCCACTTTGGGAAATGTATGTTTTTGTACGCCTCTTCCTGAGTTTTCTGATAGGTGGTAAAAATACTCGTCCCATTCGGATCTAAGTTCACGTCCCCGTCAGCTCATCGATACTTCCTCCAAGAGCATTTAAACATGCAGCTCACATGAACCGTGGAACATACTCGGGCCATCAGCAGTCTTTCGTTCGATTGACTTGAAATCAGTCACTGAAATGAACCCCACTTCAAAGAAAAATAATGGAGAAGTTCCTGAAGACAGAATTCAACTGATGAAAGAGCTTACGAAATCTAGTGCTATGATGACATCCAGTTTTCTATCCGGTTGAAGAAGGGGCCAGAATGGTAAAATTTCTCCACCCCATCCGCCATCTGCGAGATAGAGATTCTTACTTTCTCGTTCTGGGTAAACACTTCCGTTTTGAGATTTAAGTCCCATATGATAGAATGGATTCTGTTTTTGTTTGTTTTGAGTGTGGTAGCTCTTCAATGATGGATCAGGAAGATGATTAGATGGGCGGATAAATCTGCTTACAGGGACCTGAGGATAGGGAAGCGTATCAAAGGGGGAGACCGTGAGATGGCACAGAAGTGGTACAGCTGAGAATGTGATGGTTATTCCGACAGTGGATCTGGACGTACAATTGCTTCATCATAGACGTGTTTTGTGATCTTGTCATAAGCCTCGTGCAAGATATTTCTCCATGAGAATTTAAGGTACCCAGGTTGACTCAGGACATTGCTGCTGGCTCCTACGCATTTTGGAACGAAGAAATGAGAAAGAAGGTGGTCTTGTTACGTCAAGCAAGTGTGGGCAGGCGCATCCTGTCAAACAAAAGCACCGTCAATTTTACTTACCGATAACAAATCCTGCATTATCGAACCCTAAATTAACGAAAACATTTCGGAAAAGAGGAAAACTTGTAAATCTCGTCTGCTTGATTGCCCTGTGTCGGTCTCGAGTTAACATCTAAATACCTCGGGCGCAAGACTCCTGCCCAGCTGGCTGCCCAGCATACATGCGAGAGCCCAGATCTTCGAGTGGAATGAAAGCTTTCAGAGTTGGATGACATACTCCAAACTCCTCAGGGTTGAACTCGTCTATGAAAAGTTAGGAGAAAAAGGTCAGCCTCGAGTCGATATTAATGTGTTGAATTCGTTTTTACTTTTCTTTTCTTCTCATATTTCATCTGGAAGGTGTATGGGTTCACTCAGGATGACCAAAAAGTCGACTTACAGATTGGCGTATCAGATGTAATAACAGACACGCCGTTGACCCTGTTTTGAATTGATGAGTTTAGTCTGCCATTCAGGGGCACACGAGACGATGTTTTAAGCACATCCTAGATAAGTTTTCTACGAGGAACCTACCGCGAGGTACAGAGTAAAATGGGAAACGGAGCTTCGCGGTTGATGTATTCAGTCGTATTCCGGATCGACGAGAAAAGAACTTTTGAGCCCCCGTGAGTGCCATTTCTTGGTGAAGGGAAAGAAAGAATGTCATTTTCATGTTGTTATCAGACTTGTGTTGAAGAGCCTACAAGTGGAATTGCTTACATCAAGTAATGGGACAAGAAATAGGATTGTATGCTGGGGAATTAAATCCAAGTGGACGTATTTGGTTTATGAAAAAGTGCTGTCAATAGGCAATTGATTGTCAAGGGAAGAAAGGTATGAAAGTCAAGGGGATGAACTGAACTCTACCAAGCTCGTCGGGAAGCCAGACTTTGATTTCTTCTTGGCTTGTAAGATAGCTTTGGGGTATTTTTTAAGTGAGTTCCAATCGGTATAACTGCCTTGCTCTGTCAACCTCCAAACTGTTTGATTAAGTGAGGTGAATGTTGGGAAGTTGCTGGTCGCCCTAAAAGTAAAGCAAACGAGTGTAACAGTGGGATATCAGTGATTTTGGAAATGGCCACCAAAGTGCTTTCATATGATGTTTGGAAGGAGCAGAGCTGGTCGTCCATACTGAACCAAAGCCGACCAACCAAGAACCTAGTAGCCATGCACCACTGGGCCAACAAAATCGGAATCAACATGAATGCTTGCACTTTCTAAATGCTTTGGTTTCTTAGACTTAGTTATTTTCGAGGTTGCGGCGTGAATTTCACTCACCCAGACAATCCAGTAATATAGTTGGCCAACTGCAGAATACCACCGGTTCCGGCATCTACTGCTTTCGGATTCCGGTTGTCAAATGCGTCTAGCATTCCGGCACCACCGATGAGTGCTCTGGTCCCGCCCCCACTCACAGCTATCCCGACATTCGGGACGGTTTGTCCTGCGACGGGGTTCAGGGTGATGAAGTTTGCGACGTCAAGGTCGGCCAGGTTGACCCCCGTCAGATATGCCTTCCATAAGTTGCTCGACTTGGCAGCCTTCTGGGAGATATAGTCGGCTTCGTTTTGACACAAGAAGTCCTTAAAATTTTGTCAAACGCCAAAGAATGATAAGATGAAAAAAGGTCAAAGTCTTCTGTATGGGCTCTCTGAAACCTAATTAATGAACACGCATACAGAATCAGTTCGAGCCACTCGAACGGTGAGATTGGCCGGACACCGCACCACGATGGGCTCGTAGCCTCCAGAGGGGCTTGAATCAATGGCCAAATCTCTTCGCCTGTGGGCAGAGTTCTCGGATCCGGAAGTTGGTAGCGTCCACGAGCTAATCATCAGGACCAGCAAGGTGCTTAGCATCCCGGGTAATTGGTGAGCCCTCAATATGATTTGAGGTCGTCTCTGGCACTGAAGCGCCTCTATCCTGGTGAAGGGGATATTCCTGTGTGTTTTCGACGATGCTTCTTCTCCTCCTAGAGATTAGTTTGAAAGTCTATAAGTCTTGCTAGTTCTATGTCCCGTCCGGATATATGTGGTTAGAAGAATGTGAAATTTTGGTGGAGCTTCTCAGGCCACTCAGGGTGCTATTGTGGTGTTCTTTGTTTTGCTAAAAGTGCTGGTGACGTTGACTGAGCTCTAGCGATAGGGCATAGATCCAGTCGTTCTAACTCTGGTTGTTGTGCGTTAGCATCAGATGCTATCCAGATGTATCTGCGAGGCTGAGGATACCAGCGGGGATGCCCCTGGTGATCAAACACATCAGAACATGTCACAGCCGATGTTAGCTTTGATGTACTCCCGTTGGAACACCGACAAATTTACACTCTAGAGGCACAACAAGCTGAAGAGCCGATAGTCTCTGAAAGTCTTGCTCTGGCTCTAACGTAGCTCCATTCGGTTGATATCTCGATTTCGGAGGTCCGAATTGTCAGGAGGATAGCATTGGAAAGCCCATAGTGTAGCGAGTCGCGAAGCAAAGTGTCCTCAAAGCTGTAAGTAGAAAAGTGTACATAAATAAATCATCTACAGCTATTCCATTAGCACTGTTCACATTGGGACTATTTTAACCACGGCCGAGTTAAACATCATCAAACTTTTGTTAAACATCATCAAGCCATCAACATAACAGTTCACGTTGGTTCCACCCCCGACCATCTTAACCAACCCAACACCCCACTTCAACTTCAAAGTCAAACCTCTCTATCATCCTTCCTCCGTTCCACCATGCAACAGTTGACTGAACGACAACAAGTGATTCGCGACCTTTTTTTTGTCTACATGGTACTCTTCGGTGATGATCTTGATTCAATCATTACTCACCAGAAAAAAAAAACCCCACGCGAAATATGGAATGATCTCTTCTTTAGCGACTTGGCCAACATATCAGATTTGCTCCATCACGTTCTCAGCTCTCGGTATCTTCAGCCCATGCAATCAATAACGGTACGGGAGGAATATGATCTTGGCGTGGTGTTTCAAATGGACGATGCAACGTTCAAACAGGTGCTTTGAACCTCCAAAGAAGGTTTTATATACGTCTTGAACGCAGTCATAGACAATGATGTGTTTGTCAGTACTGGCCCTCGACCCCAACTTCCAGTTCCCCACCAGCTGGCTTTGACGATGGAGCGGCTAGGTTCAAATGGAAACACCGCTTCTGTTGGTCGATTTGCTCAAAATCTCAATGTTGCCCGTGGAACCGTCATCAAGACAACACGCCAAGTTATAGAAGCATTGGTCTCCCTCGGAGCTACATATGTGCAATGGCCTGACAAGAATCGACGTATGGAAATATCGCAAGTTATGCAGCAAGAAGGGTTTGAAGGATGTGTAGGTTTTATTGATGGGACAACTTTCCCTATATTTCAGCGACCGGGCTACAATGGGGAGGTCTTTTTTGATCGGAAGAAAAGGTACTCGATCAACGCTCAAATTATATGTGACTGTGATAAAAACATCACTGCTTTTCTCACTGGATGGCTGGGCTCTTGTGCTGACAGCTTTGTGTACAAAAAGATGGGGCTCCATCTTGAAAGCAATAAATTCTTTGATGATGGTATGTGGAACTCTGATACTGTCTTGTCTTTCTTTTTGGCTCACTCAGATACTCCATCTCACAGGTCAGTATCTGATTGCTGATTCTGCATACAAATTAAGTCGTACCATCATCCCAGCTTACAAGGCACCAGCGGCATATCATCCCGACAATGCTGAATTCAACTTTCTCCTTGCCAAATCAAAAGTACGCAATGAACACACAATCAGGATTCTCAAGGGCCGGTTTGCTTCTCTCAAAGAGATGCGATTACATCTCTACAAAAGGGATCATATGGTGCCTTACATAAAATGGATTTACTCCTGTATCATATTGCACAATATGTTGGCGAATCTCAAGGACTTGTGGGAGGATCTGGTAATGGACGGTGACCTGACAAATGACAATGGCCATGCCAACAATAGCATCCCCAGCTCAGAGGAAATCCGGACTACTGTTAAGAATAAGGCACTGGCATTTCATTGTTGGCAAAGAAACACGGCCATTGCTAACAACTTGCCACCGTCTCCTTAATTTGTACTTAGTTTATCTGTCTGACTAGCTACAACCATGTCTCACTTAATTGGGTTTAGTCTTATGTTGTGTTATGGCGCTTTTGTTTCATCGATCAAATTCATTTACATTTTCTGACCCAAGAAAAAAAAAATTGCATTTTCATAATGAACATATTTTTTAGTTGACAAGGAGAATTGAGACATGCTAAAGAGAGGCCCTGTTGAGCAGGCCAAATAGAAACCCAAGAGAGAAAGAGAAAGGGAGACAAGTGTGTCCCCGGACTAAAGCCCAAAGAATGCCTGGGACAGGATCTGGATCTTGCTAACACTTCTGCCTTCACGTAGCCAAGAGGTAACCATCTGAATCCACTCGTTTTGCTGTTTTTGCCAATTGAGTCGTTCTTGACGCCGTTCTTCTCGATCTAAGGTTTGCTCTTCACGTGCATGTTGTCAATCTTGGACCTCAAGTTCATATCGCTTATGATCCAAGGAGAGTTGGTCTTTCATCATTATCAATTTTTGAGAGCTCGTTGACTCAAAAGCTGCAGTCAATCCAGCAGTCTTTGTCAATTGAGTTTGGGTACTGATGGAACTTGAATGCGTTGAGGGAGAGGATTGGTTTGAGGCTCGCGATGCAGCACGATGCAGGTTTGGAATAGTCCCCTGCTGGGGAGCCGTTAGGCCCAAGGCGGTAGGAGACGTTTGCGGTTGTTGAGTTGAATCCACCTGTTCTTGAGTCGAATCCACGGGTTTTTGACTAGAATCCACCTGTTCTTGAGTCAAATCCACGGGTTGTTGACTAGAATCCACCTGCATGGCATCATTTGTATCTTGCTGTGAAGCCTCAGGTCCCTACATAAGGCCAAGGATATTTGCACTGCGCTTTGCCCGAGGAGTCGCTTCCCATTGCAATGAATTTGACTCAAACGACTCCCCCTCTGAGAGTCATTGAGCTGCACAGGGTTACCTATCCCATCATCCTCCATACTGGCATCCAGTGCTGAGTCAAGTGCTACATTTCCAGACGAATCAAAAACCGCCAATGGGGTGATTTTAGCCTTATCCTTAAAGAGAGCATCCATTTGTTCAAAACACGGGCAAATCACATTTAGTTTCTGGACCAGCAAATGATAGCCCTCGCGCTCTTCAATACCGGCACCTGTGTTTCGTTCAAAATCTTTGGCCTTGCAATAATTGTTCCGGTACGTATTCAAGCGTTGCCGGATTTGTCTTCCAGTGAGTTCAAGGTCAACATTCATGATATTCATGTACTCGGCAAATCAATCAAAGGCTTGACCACGGGTTAGTTGGCTTCCTCCAAAGGTTGTTTGGCTCCCACTACCAAACACTTGCCGAAAGTTCTCCTTGTCCTCCAGATAGGTACATATATATTCATAATCAATCCGTCCAAACTGTTGTGAGGCCTCATTAGCTGCGGAGGTTGATCGATGGGATGATTGAGACTGTGAACCAGCGGCAACTCTTCTTTTGGAGCCAAGTTGATTTCTCTTCCGAGGGCCCTTGAATGGGTTTTTGGGATCAGCAAGGGTGGCAGCTAATTCGGCACAAGTGCGACGCTTGCGGGGACCAAGCTGAGATTGAGGCGGCGACGCTAGAATCACAACTTTCAGCCAATAATATCACAGAAGGAATTTTAACTAAGACCAAAAACTTACCATGTGAGCTCACTGAGCCGCTATTTGAGGGAACTTGAATCAGGGAGTGTGTTGTTGTTTGAGATGTGTTTCCAGTATCAGAACTTGCCGCCAAAGATTGCTGCGAACTACTTTGCATTGTTCCTTGGGATGGGATAGTGATTTGATTGTTGACTTGAATTGAGGGGTCTGCTGAGGGATTGTCTGGCTGGCTGGGTTCAGTTACCATTGTAGTTAGGAGTTTCTTTGGGAGGAAGTGTGACTGGAGTTGATATCTTGGAGTGGTGCGATGGAGGGGAGGGGGGGAAGGACCAGGGGGCTATACACAGATGGATATAGATGAGCTTGGATGGTTAGCCGTTGGCTACAGGTTTGTTTGAAGGTGGCTAAACTTTATCCAAGGTTTGATGATGTTTAGCCTACGTGAACAGTGCTATTAAAGCTGTGTTGGCATGTTTTTTTTTCCGCCCCAATTGTTTTCCCCCTGCCCCAATTGTTTTTCCCCCGTCCCCAATTTGAAAACATGAGATTGCTACAAGCAACTCAAATGCCATCTGGAGAGCTCACTGGTTCAAGCAAGCTCCCAGTCTTTTTAAAACCTCAAGATCCTTTCCAATTCATACCTCTGAAAGTTGATAGAGTGGTAGTATGAGTCACAACCATGGTAAGTTTGATAGGATGAGCCATGTGACCCATTTTAAACTCACAACATTCTTGATTATTAGGTTGATAACCAAGATGTTACCCTGTAAAATCCATCTAACTCGCAAACATCTCAATTTATCACCAATACTAAGTCTGACCAATTGCAACACAAGTTGTGTCAGAATTCCCATGTGTGCTCTTGAGTTCCGCGCTGCGCATTCAATCAGCGCAGCCTGCCTTTCATAACTCGGCTGAAGCTCTCCTCCCTTTCCTTCCTCATCTCGCTTCAATCCATTTGACTTCGACTTACCTATCCAATCACTCAATCATCAAGTCTCCTTAGTCAAAGCGAGGTCCACAGCTGCCGTTTACACAAGTTGTGGTAATTCATTGTTCTCTTTCTTTCTATCTAAATGTTAGGGCCCTTACTGACTTGTTTGTTTAGTTTGTGTATCTGAGAGAAAGTGTGGTGGATTTTGTTTGTCTCTGTTTGTTTTCCTTTTTCCTCCTATCTACTTATCATACCACCTTGTGATCCTTTAGGTACATTTCCTCCTTGTGGTTTCTCAGTTTCCTTTCTCTCTCCTTTACTGAAATATGATCTTTAGTTTTTGCCTCAAAACTTGACAGATTTACAGTCTCGAGCGCACCAAAAAACAATTAAAGGATCATGATTGCCGATAACAAAGGAGCAGCATCAAAGGTCAATATTCCTCAACTGGACAAGAAAAAATTTCTTCACTGGTCAATGCGCATGAAGGCCCATCTTCGTCACAGAGGCTTGTTGAAATACGTCCTGGAACCGCCGATTCCCTTAGCTGGAGCAGCTCAAGAAAACGTTCTGAAGAAACACAATGAGACAGCCGATCTCCTCATGAACTTCATGACGGAAACAGTCTTCGAAGCCGTAATCACTCCTGAGAACGAAGAAAGTCCGTATGGCATCTGGTCGGCAATCATCAGTCGTTTGGCTTTCACGACAGTCAACAACAAAGGCCGCGTCTGGTTGAAATTCATGCGTTACGAATATTGAGGTGAACTATCCAAATTCATTACCGACATGCAACAAATGCTCACGGAAATCGCTGTCGTAAAGCTGGGCGTCCCGGAAAACATCCTTAGTTTTTCCATTCTGGCCAAGCTCTCCAAAGACCTTTATAATGTAGTCGATAACATTATTATGAATGAAGCCATTTGCAAAAGCCCTGCAGCCAGGGCGTTGATAAACGCACGCCAACGCCAACCCGCACGCCAATTGTTTGGCGTGCGGGTCCCCCCTCGCTCAAGTAATCGAATGGGAGGGCCCATTCAATTACGTGAGCGAGCCCTCCCAGCTGACAAGGTTATACAACCTCGTCAGCCAGGAGGACTTCCTCCCGGCACAAGGCTGTATAACCTCGTCAGCCGGGAGGACTTCCTCCCGGCTGACAAGGTTATACAACCTCGTCGGCCAGGAGGAAGTCCTCCTGGCCGACGAGGTTGTATCGCCTCGCCGGCCGGGAGGACTTCCTCCTGGCCGACAAGGTTGTATAACCTTGTCGGCCGGGAGGAAGTCCTCCTGGCTGACGAGGTGATACAGCCTCGTGCCGGGAGGATGTCCTCCCGGCCAACGAGGTTATACAACCTTGTCGGCCAGGAGGACTTCCTCCTGGCTGATGAGGTTGTATAACCTTGTCAGCCGGGAGGAAGTCCTCCCGGCTGACGAGGTTATACATCCTTGTGCCGGGAGGAAGTCCTCCCGGCTGACGAGGTTGTATAACCTCGTCAGCTGGGAGGGCTCGCTCACGTAATCAAATGGGCCCTCCCATTCGATTACGTGAGCGAGGGGGGACCCGCACGCCAAACAATTGGCGTGCGGGGCCCACACACCAAACAATTGGCGTGCGGGGCCCACACACCAATTTTATTTGGTGTGCAGGGCCCACACACCAAAAAAAAATGGTGTGTGGTCCTCACACGCCCTTTTTTTTGGCGTGTAGACCCTACACGCCAAAAAAAAATGGCGTGTAGGCCCACGCCAAAAAAAATTGGTGTGCGGGTTGGCGTTGGCGTGCGTTTATCAACGCCCCTGCAGCCAAACCAAACTGCAAGAAAGTGTCCATTTAGAAGACTCACGCAAGGCCAAGAACAACGGGATCTCTGCGAACAACTCTAAAACTACTGCGGAACAATCGGACGGAGCATCAGCTCTAATGCACGAATCGTCTAAAAAGGGGAAGAAGAAAACTCGCTCAAAGGGACCATACTGTGAACCAGGAAGACACAACAGCGAGGCCGCCCACAATGCAGACCATTGCTGGCAGTTACATCCAGAGCTCCGACCTGCTCATTTCTCCAAGCCATCGACACATGCAACGACTCAACTGGCTGAGGGTGATGAGGGACACAAATCCGAGGTATCCTTGCTTCTAACCGAATCGACAAATAAACCTATCGTGCTGGACTCAGGGGCGGCTCACCACATGGTGAACGACCCGGAAATTTTCAAACCGGTGACAAACTCCAACATCCAAATCTCGACTGGTGGACACAACAATTACCTGACCGCAACGAAGATTGGTTCTGCTGTTTTGGTCAACCACTTAGGGGATAAACTTGTCTTGGAAAACGTGCTCCTGGTCCCTGGTCTCAGTTGCTTGCTTATCTCCATCCCTCGCCTTTTCGAGAAGAACTTGAATATTGTGAAGATCAACGATGACGAGGTGACAGTAGGGATTGACGATGATTTTCAGCTTTTAGGTTTGGTTAAGCACAACCTATTAGAACTTGTATCTGCCTCCTTATCTGCAATGAAACATTCTGCCTGCTATCTCTCAAGCCCAGACTCACCAGACTGGCATTCTTGACTTGGGCATCCAAATGCCAAATATCAACGAGTGATGGTGCCCAATTCGGTGATACAAAAATGTACCGTGTGCACCAAGTGTAAACTTAAAACAATTCCATTCCACAGTCACTTCAAGGCAGTGACCAATATCCTTGAGGCTGTCCACATGGACTTGGTTGGGCCAATCTCAACTCAATCATTGGCCGGTTTCACCTACTTCTTAACGATCATCGACCAATTTAGTGGTTTCCGCACAGTCAAGTTTCTTAAGAACAAGTTTGAGACACTCAATAGGCTCAAGGACTTCAAATCCTGGGCTGAGAATCAAACCGGTTGTACTCTTTGCATGCTTGTCTCTGACGGTGGGGGGGAATTTGTCAATGAAGAATTCAAGCGTTTTTGCGCATCCGAAGGAATAACCCACAACATCTCACCAGCGTACACTCCTCAAAACAACGGTATGGCAGAATGGGCAAATCAAACCATAATAGTCAAGGCAAGATGCCTGCTATATCAATCTTGCCTACCCAAATCATACTGGGCAGAAGCCATCAACACGGCAACTCAACTCTCAAACCTGACTCCCTCGGACACAAGAAACATGGCAATTCCGTATGAGACCTGGACAAAACAAAAAGCAAATATCGACAGACTATGTCCATTTGGATGTCTTGTCTACTCGCTCATTTCAAAGGAAAGACGTACATTCAAGCTATCTCCCACGTCTGAAAAGGGAACACTCTTGGGTTATGAGAATGATTTCTCCACCTACAAGATCCTGAAACTATCAGACAAGAAGGCCCACCAAATACATAGCGCTATGTTTGACGAAAATGTCTTTCCTGGACTCAAAGGTCAAGACCAGGAGAATGTCAAAAAAATTTTCAACATAACCCCAAAAATCGCAGCGACTGATTCAACGACGAATGATATGTTTCCAGAGACAGTCGCAGCTGCCGAACCTGTCAATTCAACTCAAATTGTATCAGACACTCGACATGTTAGCCTAGTACCCAACTCTGCTATCCCGACACCCACCAGAGCACCCAGAGAAATCAACAGCAGTATCTCACAGGACAACATCCTGTCAGTCGATTGAAGAGGAAATGCCGTGCTGGTCTATCTCACTGAAAGCGTTGAGTGTGATTCTCCAAAATCATACCTACAAGCAATTAATTCATCAAATTCCTCTTTCTGGAAGAAAGCCATCAAGAAGGAAATTACAAACATGTACAACCATGATGTCTGGATTATAGTGAAGAAAAACAACAATCAAAAACCAATAAATTGTACCTGGGTCTTCAAGGTTAAGAAGAATCAGCTCAATGTACCTATTGAACACAAAGCTCGACTATGTGCCAAGGGTTTCCAGCAGACAAAAGGTACTGACTACTGGGAAACTTATGCGCCGACTGGAAAGCTTGTTTCACTTTGAATGCTGATAATCTTTGCACTCAAGAAAGATCTCTTCTTCCATCAAATAGACATCAAGAGCGCATTTTTGAATGCTCCTTTAAAAGAAGATATCTTTCGTAATCCGCCGCCAGGAGTCAATGTACCAAGTAATCACGTCCTCAAGCTCGAGAAGGCCATGTATGGACTCAAACAAGCACCCAACGCCTGGAATCAAACCTTGACAGAGTGGCTCTTCTCCATAGGCTTCAAATGATGCAAAGCTGAGCCGTGTGTATTCTGGAGAAAGGGGACTTTCCTTTATCTTCATTTTGATGATCTCGCAATTTTCAGCAAGAACCCTGAAATCTTCAAAGACGAAGTGAGAGCAAGATTCCAAATCAAGGATCTTGGCAAATAAAATCTGCTCCTCGGCATGAACGTTACTCAAGATAACAAATCTGTTACCTTATCCCAAAGACACTACATCAACACCCAACTTGAACGGTTTGGATGCCAGGAATTATTTCCTGCATCAACTCCTATGAAACCAAACAGCCACCTGATCAAAGCTTCAAAAATTGAACAACAACAATTCTTGGAATCCGGAAATGACTGTTGCTCACTGGTAGGCACACTCAATTATCTCAGTGTTACCACCAGGCCAGACATCACGTCTTCCGTCAGCTCCCTGTCTCAATACTTGAATGAACCCGGCACAAATCATTGGGATGCAGGAATTCAATTTCTTCGTTACCTGAACGGGACTTGGGATGTAGGTCTCAAATTCTCAAAGAACTCAAGCTCAGAAGACACTCTAGTAGGATACGCCGACGCTGATTGGGCCTCTTGCCCCGAGTCAAGAAGATCAGTCTCTGGTAATCTTATTCTTCTCAATGGAAATGTCATCTTGTGGAAATCCAAGAAACAACCAACCCTTTCCTTGTCATCAACCAAAGCTGAATACAAATCAATAGGCAACATCACCAAGGAAATCATGTGGATCAAAACCTTACTCAAGAAGATCTTCAATGTGAAACTTAAAGAGCCAACTTGGATATTTGAAGACAATCAAGGTGCTATTGCATTGGCTAATGATGAATCAAATCATTCAAATTACAAAACCAAACACATGTCCCTTCGCTTCCACTTCATTTGTCAAGAAATCCGCATCAAATCAATCTGCCTTCAGTTTGTTCCATCTCACCAAATGTTAGCAGATTTCTTAACAAAATCAGTTGGCAAAACCAACATACGTTGTGCCCTTCAAAGCCTCCACATTGGTTTCTCAACTCCGCCAGAACCATCTTGAGCATGGGGGTGTGTCAGAATTCCCATGTGTGCTCTCGAGTTCCGCACTGCGCATTCAATCAGCGCAGCCTGCCTTTCATAACTTGGCTGAAGCTCTCCTCCCTTTCTTTCCTCATCTCGCTTCAATCCATTCGACTTCGACTTACCTATCCAATCACTCAATCATCAAGTCTCCTTAGTCGACGCAAGGTCCACAGCTGCCGTTTACACAAGTTGTGGTAATTCATTGTTCTCTTTCTTTCTATCTAAATGTTAGGGCCCTTACTGACTTGTTTGTTTAGTTTGTGTATCTGAGAGAAAGTGTGGTGGATTTTGTTTGTCTCTGTTTGTTTTCCTTTTTCCTCCTATCTACTTATCATACAGCCTTGTGATCCTTTAGGTACATTTCCTCCTTGTGGTTTCTCAGTTTCCTTTCTCTCTCCTTTACTGAAATATGATCTTTAGTTTTTGCCTCAAAACTTGACAAGTTGCAGGTTACTCTGAATCAATCTCCTACAAAAGACACTCAGGTTTCCACAACTCTCCTGTGCCTCCAATTAATATCTCTCCTACTTTCAGTGGTCAGACTTTTGGCATGCCTGATACATGCTTCATGGGGGGTATGCCATACATACCTCCAATGAACTATGGTGACATTCCTTATGGTCCCCTGGTGTGGAACTACTCAAAGTACAGAATAGAGCTTGGAAGTGAAATGGACAACTACAGTAGTAATGAAGTAAGCTATACCAAGGACGCTGATATAAGAGCTGCCTTCCTGAACCATACTGATGGGGATGAGTGCAACAATAAGAATAAAATAAAGAAAAATTTGTGGCTAATTTCTACTTATTCTTAGATAACGACAATGGTGGGCCCGCTACGCTAACATTAGCTGTAGCATAGCGGAATGTTAGCTTTTTTTGCTACGCTAAGAAAAAGTTACTGTTAGCTGAAGATTTTTTCAGCTAAAAGTGAAAAAACTCATCAAAAAAGAAAATAGTGGGTAGCGTATTGTTAGTGACATCCAAAAAAAAAAAGTCAACCCTACAGAAATTCCCTGTTAACTTTTATCAGTGTTAGCTGACACAAACGCTACACTGACTGTTAGCCTAGCGCTCTTGTCAGCTACAATAACTGTTAGCGTAGCGCTCTTGTCAGCTGCGCTAACTGTTAGCGTAGCGCTCTTGTCAGCTACACTAACTGTTAGTGTAGTGCTCTTGTCAGCTACACTAACTGTTAGTGTAGCACTCTTTTCAGCTACACTAACTGTTAACATAGTGCCCTGTTGCGGTGAGCTAACTGTTAGCTTAGCACTACACTACCTGTTAGTTTAGTGCTATACTTGCAGGAGTATAGCAATCATGTCTTTTATTGAGGATTTGATGCTATTAAATTAGTATTTCAATGACTCTGATGATTAAAATAAGGATTCCAGAATGGTGTTGTCCCAAGATCCATCACTTCACATCAAAGACATTTCAATAAAAATAAATTAGACATCAACATAAGGAAATGATCGTAAATTTTGAGGCCAAATGAAGTTCATTTTATAGTTAACAGGGGGGGATGGCCAAATGGACAGCTCAGAAAGACACAGTGGATTGTGTTTTTATGAGCCAAAAGCCACATGGAAAAACAATTTGTTTTTGAAAAAAAAACACAATTAAAGATAGAGATTAAAAATAGATAAATCAGAAATAAGCTGTTTTGATTGCTGTACTTGCTCAAGTACAGGAGTTAAAGCAGCATTTTGATTGGTTTACTTGTGCAAGTACAGATTTTTGATTGCTTTACTTGTGCAAGTACAGGATCTTAATTGAGCAGAGTGGACCAGCTTTGACCCAAGACAGGGGAATTTATCACTCCTGCTATATTGAAAGTGAGTGCAAAATACCTAATTGGTGTCAACCTCATTGGTGAGTAGGATTTTTGATGAGGTCAACACCAATTAGGTATTCTGCACTCACTTTGAATATAGCAGGAGTGATAAATTCCCCCTGTCTTGGGTCAAAGCTGGTCCACTCTGCTCAATTAAGATCCTGTACTTGCACAAGTAAAGCAATCAAAAATCTGTACTTGCACAAGTAAACCAATCAAAATGCTTCTTTAACTCCTGTACTTGAGCAATTACAGCAATCAAAACAGCTTATTTCTGATTTATCTATTTTTAATCTCTATCTTTAATTGTGTTTTTTTTTCAAAAACAAATTGTTTTTCCATGTGGCTTTTGGCTCATAAAAACACAATCCACTGTGTCTTTCTGAGCTGTCCATTTGGCCATCCCCCCCTGTTAACTATAAAATGAACTTCATTTGGCCTCAAAATTTACGATCATTTCCTTATGTTGATGTCTAATTTATTTTTATTGAAATGTCTTTGATGTGAAGTAATGGATCTTGGGACAACACCATTCTGGAATCCTTATTTTAATCATCAGAGTCATTGAAATACTAATTTAATAGCATCAAAGCCGCACAACAAGACATTTTGTGCAAAGGAAAAACTTTCACCATTCCCACATCCTTTTATTTGCCCAACCACCTCACACCAACTATTGGTAAAATAAACCAATATGTAATCCACCAAAAAAAATCTTTTCTGATTGTTCACTTTTCTGGATCTCAAATTTTGGTCCTGGTTTGAATTCAAACACAAGAAAGAAGATGGATTTCTCTTTTAAGAGCTTTAATGCATCAGGATTTTACCTGCTGAAGCCATAAAAACAGCTTTTATACAGCAGCCATGTTAACTTGTGACACTAAAACTTAGCAAGCAAAAAAACCCCAGATGGACACAGGAGAAACCTAATAATCAAATATAAAAAGAGTCTTCTTTTACATAGTTGTATTTCTCTTTTCTTCATTCAATTCTACTGTTTCTTATATTGAGTCTCATCTCTCACATCCTTATCTCTCTTTGCCTCTTGTTGCCAGGTATGGGCTATTTCAACATCTCATTCATATTTATCTTTCTCACCTATTTGGTTGTCTCATTTCATTTGTATCAAATTTTTAGGTCTTCTCTCATTTCATTGCATTGTCATGTCACATGTTTGTGACTCTTACACCTTGGTTAGAAACCAAAAGGTCTGCTCTCATTTCATTGCATTGTCATCTGACGTGGTTGTGACTCTGACGCCTTGGTTGGAAACCAAAAGGTCTGCTCTCATTTCATTGCATTGTCATCTCACGTGGTTGTGACTCTGACGCCTTGGTTGGAAACCAAAAGTTATTTGGTTCATTAGAAGAGAGATGAGAAATAAGTAACAGAATGCAGAGATGAGCACTTCTGAAAAGAATGTAGTCTACAGTTTGTATGATGGAAAGAATGAACTGAATAAAGACTAACATGTGAAGTATGTGTTATGTGAATATGTATATAAACTTTATAAGAATTATTTATTATGTATGCTATTTTGGATGTGATTTGTATATTTGATGATTTCTTTATATTTACTTGATGTATACATTGACTTACCTCATATCTGTAAGAATTTCTATCAGTAATGAACCATAGGGAAATTCAGTGTGGTTGTAGTGAGTGAATAGGGGTAAAATAAGGTTTAGAATCTGCCCATGAAGGAATAATTAGGGATATGTGTGGGTGTGTGGTGTAACTGTATTTACATGTAAGTATGTAAGGTTCTTTGAGTGATGAATGGTCTTTGAAATAGGATGTATGAAATGGAATTGAGCACCCCACCTGCCATTGGTCCAATTAATTTCCCCAACTTGCGTGGGATTAATTACTTGAATTCTCCACATGTTATCTTGAACACCAATGAACCCGCAACCAGTAGCCAATTACCATTATCATCTTCCTCTTTGGATGAGAATGCCAAACTTGATGATTACTTATATTTGTCTCAAGTGGATCCAAACTGTCCTGAGGTTAGGGGAGCTCTCAATGAACTATATACTTCCCATTACAATGGTTTCAGAAAAGTAACTGCCACTGAACTGAAATATTCTCAAACAGATTTGGTCCTGGCACAATCTCCAGTAAGCAGTCTAAGACGATTAAAACAATGTTTCACCAGCACGTCAAAACCCAACAGATATGTCAATTTCACCCACTCCTCAAACTGAAATGTATAGAACCTCCTCACTGGATCTTCATGATGAAACAAGCAGAACCATTTCACTAGCTCTTCAAATTGTAACAGATATTCTCACTGTTGTCCTTTTCCTTTTTCATGTGGTCAATGATGTCTTTCTCTTTCTTTCCTGTTAATGTGATTATATCTATGATTGTGTCTTTCTCTCCTATAAACACACTCTGTGATAATTCTTTTTAAATGATTCTAGTTTTTGTGGGAATCTCAAAGAAATCAAAGGGAAATGGTTTCTCCTTACCAACTGCATGGATTCAAAAGTTTGAAAAGTCAAATCTCCATAACTCCTTTGAAGAGACTATCAAACTAAATTTCTGGGTGTTCAAAAACATTGCAATTTATTTCAAGTAGGCTTATTTTGTTTGCAAAAAGATTTTTATATTCAAATAAAATGGCAATTGTGATGGGAAATAATCCACCACCATGGAACAGAAATAAAAATTACAAAGAATCAAACATAATAACCCTATTGATAGAAAGGCTTTGTCAAATAACCAGTAAATACAAGCCTCACAAATTTACCAATGGCCTCATAATCTTCTCTTCAAACAGTAAAGATATGTTTGAATTGAATCAAGGTTGCATTATCACTTTTCAATAGGGCTCAGATCAGGCAAGTAAGCTGGCAATTAATGAATAAGACAACCTTTTGCTTCAAAATGAATTTGTGCATTTTCAACTACAAGCACACTACAAGGCAAAGGAAAGGGGTTCATTTATGGCATCTCCTAAAAGACATTCATAATTGTATTTCATAAAAAGACCAGAATTAAAGATGAAGAAAATACCAATATATTCTCAAGAAAAAACTTGACTGCAGGTTGATCAGTCAACTTGTCCTGGACCAAATGAGCCACTGAACCTGTGAAAGAGCTTGCTGGGATAATTTTTTTACCTATCCATACTTTTTTGGTGTGGCACTCTGGGTTTTGTTGGCCAAACATTGCCTATCCTTTGTTCTGGGCCACAGCTTCAAGGAACACACCTTATTTATCTCAAAGGATAATTATGTTTCTGAAAGGATGAGTTGTAACTGTCAGCAAAATGATGAATTATGATGAAATCAATCTGCTTACCTGTAAATACCAGAAATTATGTTGGTGTGCTGGAGATGAGAACTAAACAGTTTGTCCATTAAGAATTGCCATTGTTTGTATAGACTGTCCTCATTGTCTTTCTTGACAGGTGCAAGTGATTGTGAATAGTGTTGAAAGTGTTTTGTAAGCTTAACTGAATCCCATGTTGTTCAAACAGTGATGTCTGGATTTTGTCTAGATAAATAGTTGGGTCCTTGGTGAACAATTTGTCAATGAACTGATTGCCTTCAGTTTTCAACTCCAAAAGCCGGCCCCTCAAGAGGTACTTTCCAGGATTTCATACAGCTGCTTGAGCTCTGTAATACTGCCTTTTCTGTAAGAATTCTGTGAATCTCTTGTGACATCTCTTCATTCCCACTCAACTTCACTTCCCTTCATTATCATTTTCTATCCTAGAGTTGTGTTCACTACTCATCACCTCTCATTCCCCACTCACAATCTCAATTCACATTCAATTGTTACTTCCTATTCTCTTTCCTTATCACTCTTCCCTCATCTCTTCTCTGCTCTCAATCCTTCTTCTTCCCTCGTCTTATTCTCTACTCCCTTTTCCTTCTCAATCTTTGAGTCACAAAATTCACTCCTGGTATGAACTTTCTCTCTTCAATCTCAAGTCACTCACATACTGATATTCTGGTTTTAGTTCTTCCTCTCCATTTTTCTCTCTTCACTGTTCTGTTTATCAAGTCTTCATTTCATTCACTCTTTTATGCCCAAATGTTGGTTTTATTCTTTTCTCATTATCTCATCTTTATTTTCTATTTCTTCTAACCTTGTTTCTTTACTAAGTCCTAGCTCCTTTTTAGTCTACAAGAAATTCAATTCACAATCTTTTCATTTTCCATTACCTGAAGGAGTCCAGGCTGATGGAAGCGCTGTTGAAGCTAGTGCACTCTATGGCACTCTAGATACATGAAGAGACCGTCCTCATGCTCTGCAAGTATCTAATTAAAGTTAACCTAACTGTGTAGATACTCGACTCTCTCTTCTTATCTCCATCAATCACTCAAGTCAATAATCTTCTCAATCTCAACTCCTCAATCCAACTTTGATTATCAAATCATCAACTGCAACCCGACTAATCCGGAGACGCCTTAACTTGGACAGCCTTTCTGGCTTCCAACTTGGTGAGAAATGCACCCTCAGCATTTCTTGATCTTCAACTTCAATAATCAATACTAACTTTCTCTCTCATATTAGTCATATTGTCTTAGATCCTGCTCTCACTATTTTTTACTCCTGATAGCTTCCTGACAACTATATATTGAGGTTTTGTTCTTTCTTTTCTTCTTTTCTCTCTTATACTACTCAAACTCCAACTAATCCTCAGATCTTAGTTTCACTATCCTTTTCTCCTTTCTCTGCTTTGCTGTCCATCTCAGATTATCTATATCTGATTCGGGGTTGGTTTTTCTGTCTCTTTGTTATCATATTTATCATTCTCATTATCATCATTCTTACTCCATTCTTTTTCTTGTTATACTCTGGTCTTTAGATTCTTTGAAATACAATTTTAGGTTCTTTAAACCCTATTTTATTTTTTAATTTCAGTTAGGGATTTACCATCCAGAGCTTCCCTACCAGCTGAGTTTTCTGAAACAAAATACCACAATCAAAGAAGTAATAGAAAAATTTTGGCCAGTGTTTTAAAAATTTGCCTATACAAAAAACACCCAACCCAGTTTAAGGAGATCCTACTGGACAGAGTTGGCAGGATTGATTTCAGCAGTGTGTACTTTGTGGTGTTCCATTTTTGTGACAATGCCAAAAGCACATGGTGGAAGCATTGGGATAGCATATACACAAGAAACATTCATTACAAGAGGAGGAATAGTATAATAACTATAAGATAAACTTCTACACAGTACAATAGGATTACAGAAATCACAACATTAGGGGAATGGAATGGAGGACAAGGGATAAATAGGATGGAATAGGGTATAAAGGAAGGGAATAGAAGAGGTGGAAGGGATTGGGAGAGCATGTCTCAACCAGGAAGGGAAAAGATAAGGTGGTAAGTAGTGGGAGAACATGTCTCAACCAGGTATGGAAGGAAGGATGGAAGGATGTTATTGGTACAGAAAGTTATAAGGATATACTACCTTTATAAGGGTGGTATGTGGCATTATAAAGGTGGAGGAATCAATATTTTGTGATGTTGAGGGAGGAATTAATGAGGTGAAGAGGAAGAAGGGAGGAAGGAGTGTTTTTTCTGTGTTTTTTCTGTGTTTTTTCTGTGTTTCTCCTGTGTCTTTTCTGTGTCTTTTCTGTGTTTTTTCTCTTTTTTTTCTCTTTTTTTCTCTTTTTTTCTCTTTTTTTCTCTTTTTTTCTCTTTTTTTTTTTTTTTTCTTTTTTTCTGTTTTTTCTATTTTTTCTCTTTTTTCTCTTTTTTCTCTTTTTTTTCTATTTTTTTCTTTTTTTTCTCTTTTTTTTCTTTTTTCTTTTTTTTCTCTTTTTTTTTTTTTCTCTTTTTTTCTCTTTTTTTCTCTTTTTTTCTCTTTTTTTCTCTTTTTTTCTCTTTTTTTCTCTTTTTTTCTCTTTTTTTCTCTTTTTTTCTCTTTTTTTCTCTTTTGTTCTCTTTTGTTCTCTTTTTTTCTGTTTTGTTCTCTTTTTTTCTCCTTTTTTCTCCTTTTGGGAAGAGAAGACAAGAAACAAGGAAGACAAGGGGAAAAAAAGGAGAAAGAAGAATTGAAAAAAAAGAAAAGAAGAAACAAGAGGAGGGAAGCTGGATCAGGTGAGGTAAGGGTAGTGGCCAGATTCCCTGGTTAATTCTATAACCATAGGGTGATCTTTTGGTAACTTCAGAAGGAGATATGATTTGTTTGAGCGGACACGCAGCCTGATGTTTCTGGTTTGTTTGATCAAGGTTTTCCAAAAGTGTCTGTATTTAGGGCAAAAGTTGAAAAAGTGGATGGAGTTCTCTCAAGCCATCCAATGTGGGCACAGTGGGTAAAGGCAGTGTTTAATCTTGAAGAGGTGGTGATTGAGGGCGTAAGGATTTGGTTGATGATTTCCAGGTGGGCAATTGGGATCAAGGAGCGTCTTTTTCTTCAATGCATTAAGCACTGTGGGAGTATTTATATACATGTGGTGCAGCATTGAGGCTGAGCCCACAACCAGGGGCTCAGCAGCAGACTGAGGAAGGATGTACCAAAGGTCACCAGAAACTTTGTGGGGAAATCATGAGGGCCCAGCATGCAAAATTCTATAGTTAGTGTGGAGAATCAGTTTGGCGGACAAAGGCTGCTTCAGTATGCGCAACAACGGCAGGACCGGGTCAAGCTACGGGGCTTGGGGAACCGGGACCACAAACAGAGCTGGGGCAGAAGGAACGGGGTGGACACAGGGAGGGGAAACTATCAACTGCGGGGGTCAACAGGATATAGCAGTTGTGGGCATACTGTGGTACAATGCAGAATTGGGGAGACAGGCAAGTTGAAGTTGTCAGATTTCCAATCTCTTCTGCTCACAATTCCCCATCTTAAAATTCCTCTATCCTCAATATCAATTAAACCCCCCTACATTATGATAAATCAATTAAATCACTCAGTTTTACTTTTACCCTGGTATTTTTCCAGTTTAACCTTCACTCTAGTATATTACTAGTTTTATTTATTAATCACTGTGTATGCTGCTAGTCTTAGTAGTGGAGACTTTTTTTTTTTTTTTTTAATCAGCTAGGCCCCCTTTGGATCTTACCAGGGGGCTCTCTAGTTGTGACTAATATGAGTCAGCTCTTTCTGTTTGAAATACAATCATCAAGTCAGAGCATTTTATCCTTTTTTTCCTTGCTCCTTGATCCAATCAAGTTCCCCTAGATTGCCTACCATATCTCAAGCATAAATTCCTGAAGGTGAAATATCAACAGATTTACAGTCTCGAACTCTTCCTCAAACTCCATCTCACTCACCTTCCTAACTCTCTTGAACATCCTTATTCTCATCCTCATTCATCAATCCTCCATGAACCACAAACTTCCCAAACTTCCTATCCTCACCTCTGATAACTTTCTCAAATGGAAATTCAAGATGGCAGCTGTCCTAAATGGACTCAACATGATGAAAATGCTGAACGGCGAAAAACTACGTGATTCTACTGGGAAATTCATCGCTGAAGACAATCCAGCTGTCGTAGATCTTAAGAAGGACGCGATGGCCATTCTCGCTCCGCACATACATGGGTCTCTTATATCATTGGTAACGGCCAACGGTGGCAACACTGATCCAGTGAAGCTTTGGTTCAACATTCTCGCGTTCAGCTCATTGAAGAAAGAAGCCAATCTATTTTGTGCTTATTGAAACCTCAACCTCATGGAGATCAATCCAAGCAACCTATCAGGATCAATCATGAATTATTGAGATGCTATCGCCGAGTTGAAGTCCCTCGATCAAACTCCGGACAAACAACAAACAGCCCACATGATCTTAGATAAGATCCCATTGTCTCTCAGTTCAATTCAAGATGCGATCATTAGCACTGGACAGTCCTCAACCGTTTTAACCTACAATCTTGTCCTTGACATGCTTGATAACAAAGCTAAGACTCTGTCTTGGCCTCAAGTCCAACTTCGTCCTGCAGTTCAGACCAATAACTTGGATTCCAATGCCGCGACTGCCTTGTTAGCCGAGTTCTGTAAGAACAATTGACATGACCCAAAGGCTTCGCATTCAGCTAGCCAGTGCTTTGCTTCTCACCCCAAGCTACTCAACGCTTATCAAGCTCTTCTCAAGGCCCGCATGAACACTCCAAATGTTGAAAGCCACTTAACTCAAGCATCACCCTCCCCAGTCGCTGGTCTCACTTCAGCCCTTGAATACTTTGGAATCAACAACAATTCCGATGGACATGATTCAGAAGTGAGTATGTTGTAATGTATGATGATAGGGTCCTTGTTGTCTGTTCGCGCGTGTGTTAGATTTCCAATCTCTTCCACTCACAATTCCCCATCTTAAAACTACTCTATCCTCATTATCAATTAAACCCCCCCCCCCTACATTATGATAAATCAATTAAATCACTCTCCAAATAAGTAGTTTATATTATAATTCACTCAACAGTATGTTGTTTTATATCACTCTACTTATTGGTAGCTTTATTATCACTCTGGTGTTTTCCAGTTTTACTTTTACCCTGGTATTTTTCCAGTTTAGCCTTCACTCTAGTATATTACTAGTTTTATTTATTAATCACTGTGGATGCTGCTAGTCTTAGTAGTGGATAGTTTTATTGTTTGTTTGTTTTTATTCATCTAGGCCCCCTTTGGATCTTGCCAGGGGGCTCTCTAGTTGTGACTATATGAGTCAGAGAATTTTGGTATTAGAGTTTGGGTATTATCTTATCTTATCATCAGAGTAGATATCTATCATCTTCAGCATACAAGAAATCTCTTATACATCAACTCTTATTGACTTCAGCATGTGTAGACAAGCAGAAAAGAAAGGTAGATGACAAGGAGCACTGTGAAGGGCATCATAAGGAAGGCAAAAGAAAGCGGAAAGGTCTACTTGCTAATTAAAAGGTGTTGCAGGGAATCCATTTAGTCATCTGCTAACAGCTGTTCTGTCAGCCTTAGAGCCATCATTGCTGGCCAAAAGACTGCTTCAATGAAACTAAACCTCCAATAACTTCCAAACTATTTACAATGAGGTAATTCAGAGTTGATTCTCTGAATCCTCTTCAAAAATAAACACAAGTTTCTCTAATCAGTTTCTGCTCTAGACCTCTCCTTCTGTGTCTTGTAGGTTATTCCACTACTAGTTCTCAAGAATGTGTGCTCCCCAGCTCACCCACAAAATTATTCTTGGTTTTTCTAACTTTGAAAAAAGATTTCACAGTTAATAGTTCTGGGATGAACAGTCCCCCATGGTTAGAATTTTTTTCCTCCAGATTTAAACAATTGGACAACCAGAAACAAGGACTTTCAGGCCCTACTCAGCCCTTAGGATTCCAAGGTCCCTTAATCAGAAAAACGTTCCCACTAACCAGTGTCACTGTTCTTCTCTTGTAAGTCACCTCTTCCTTAAAGAAAACCCTCCTTTCTCAACTCCATCTTTTAGTCATCTCCAGAGTCTTTGACTCTATCCTTTTTACACTTCTTTTCCCCCTGGCTGTTATTTCCTACAACCCACTCCCTCTTCAATAAAAAATATCTCTCTGGCTTTTCTGTGATTTTCCCAAATAAAACACACACAGGTTTCTCTTTAAACAACCTTAGTCCTAGACTTAAAAAATAGAGTTGGAGTCAGCCATATTCTGCATCAGTCCCTCTTGATACTTATCTGGAGGAGGCAAGTGTAATACACTGCTATCTCAACAGCCATCTTATCACTTAAGAAATTAAGACTTTCCAATAAAAATAAATAACAATAAAAAATATATACTTCTGCATCCCTTTTTCTCTTATTGCTATTTTTTCCCCTTTTTCCTTTGTATCTCCTTCAATTTTATTTTCTGTTGTCTTCCATATAGAAATTCCGTTGGGTGCATACCCCAATTTTTCTTGTGTTCTGTTACCACTTTAGAGGTACAGGCTCAAATGTTCATCCCGCAAAGGAAATCAAAGAACAACTAGAACCAACCAGGAAGGACACTTGGAGTCTGAAGGTGGAACATACAATTTCTGTCACTTGGGTTGTCCTTATTTCCACAGCACCAGAAATTTTGATTGCTTTTGGAGTGAGGTTACTGTCTTGGAAGCATTAGCTGAGAGCAGGAAATCAGGGTCTGAGTTTTTCAAATTTGCATCCTTGGCAAGGAAGCCCAACGTCTCATTGCCTTGGATTCCAACATGGCCTGGGTACCATAAAAATTTCAGTTTCAAATTGGCTTGGAGGGACCCTCATGTTTCAAGGATTTCACAAAATATTGAATAATGATGTGATTCAATTGCGTGCAGTTGTCCAAAGTGAATACTCAACGTGAATCATTTTACCACAGGTCAACCCAGGACCACCAAATTATAAAACAAAAATGTTGATCCCAATGCTGTTTTTCCTTTCCTTTAATCAATCAACCAATACTGAAGAAAAGGAAAAAAAGTAAGCCTGTCAGCCACCAAGATATTACATATATCATGTAACACTTGAAACTGCAAGCTGAAATCATTAATATTATTTAAATTATTTTATTATTTATTTTATTTTATTTTTATTTTATTACTTGACTTTCTGATTATAACAGGAATTATACTTTACTGTTTCAACAATTGGTATAATAGTCTAACAGTTAAGAACAAGCTTATGAATATTTGACTGATACATAAGGCTCTGTGTTCAAGCAACACTCATGACCACATGTAAAAATATTTATAAAGTATTTAAATTATATTATATATATATTTTTTATTATTAAAAATCAAAGGAAATTTTAATTAAAGAAAATCCTTGGCAAATCAATTTTCAAACACACAATAAATGGATAAAGAACCATTTATTGGTATAGTTGTTTCCATGAAAATCCTGGAAAATCCCAGCATACCCCATAGTAATATATACTATAAGATTACATATGTATTTAATCACATAACTTATGTAGTATGTATTATATACATAAGTACATGTGATTTTAAATTAATGATCACTCAGGGCAAGCGATTTTTCAAGCTCTGGTCCCTAGAAAATTTATTCACAAGTATTACTTAGTGAAATAATTATTTATTGCTGAAATAATTATTTCCCACTAAGTAATTTATTGTGAAATAATTATGGGTTCATTCTAAATAGAAATGACACCATTCTTCACATCAGATCACGAACAGGGTAATCATTTCCCCCTGGTGATCTTACCCTGATCACTGCTCCCAACAAGCATGTGAAATAATAATAATTTTATTATTTAAGAGGAGGTTTTCTTCACTAAATTGAAGATAACCTCCCCATTAATTTTAACATACACTTAGATAACTTATTATAAGCTACCAAGGCGCTCACTTTCTCCTTTAAGTAAGGAGGACTGGCCTTTATCCCTCATATACTATCTTTTAGTTAAAATTCCTCAAGAAACCCCCCCCAATAAATTAAATACTCTTTAATTTGATTGGAAGAACCGTGTCTTAGTCTGGTTAGCCCTTCTGAGGTATTATTCCCTCAACAGAATTCTGGCAGCAGGGTTATAACCTGTTATGTTTTGTTACTTAGTGTTTTTATAACACTAGAGTAAATATTGTTATAGCTATATTCTTTTATTACACTTTTAAAGTGTGAGATCTTTTTTTATTCCTTACTGTACACACCAAAATAAGTGGAGTAGAGTACAGTAAGTTGACAAAGCCTCTCTCTCTTCAATTCCAAATCATCATCATCAAGTCATAAATATATGAACAACTCTTTTCCCTATTATTTCTTCTCTTTCTACTTTCATCTATAGTTTAATTGATTCAATATTATGTTGTCTCAACTTTCGTGTCGTCTCCATTATAATCTGTTGAATAACAGGTACTTTAAAATGATTTTAACTTTGTTTTTCTCTACATCATACTTCTCTTCACCCTAAAACATCTCATCTGTTTCAATCTAAATTGAAATTCTTAACTCATTGAGTTTTTGTTGTTGGGTATAGCTAGCCCTACTCCTCATTCATCAGGTTAGAGTCAGTGTAATTTCTTGTTCTCTATTTTTCTTTTCTTTAATCAATCAACCAATAATAAAGAAAAGGGAAAAACATTTAATCAATTCAATATTGTGTTGTCTCCACTGTTGTGTTGGCTCCATTATCATCTGTCATATAACAGATTAAAATTCTTCACTCACTAAGTTGTTTTGATTGGGTATAATTAACCCTACTCCTCATTCATCAGGTTAGAATTGAAATTCTTAACTCATTAAGTTGTTGTCGTCAGTTATAATTAACCCCATTCCTCATTCATCAGATCCTTGCCAAGATCCACCCAAGAATTATTCAAAAAAGGTAGTTCCTTGGCTTTGCTGCATTACAATTTTTAGCACACCTTTATTGTTTGTCAGGATGAAGGTGAGGTAGTTTTCTCTAACCCTTCTGGGAATATGCAAGGCCAAGAAGCAGCCCCATAGCTTCAAATTTGTGTTTGGATAATAGTGGGTTGATAGGCCCTTTGGATCTTGCAAGGGGACTCTCTAGTTGTTTCTACTTAATCATGCTCCTCATGTTTGAAATTCAACATTGAGTCAGAGCATAACAGCTATAAAACCATTAGTGCCCCCCACCTACAGTTATATACTTGGTCAATCCCCACTCCACAACTCTCCTCATCTCCTTCAACACTGCCAGCAAACTGCCTAGGTTGAGTTCATCCCAGTTAAACTAGGATGCAACTAACCAATTTAAAGTAGGTTGACCTCAACCAATGAAATATAAAAGCAAGGGGGGTCCCTTGGGTTTATATTTCATCAGTTGATATCAACCAAGTTTAAATTGGTTGGGTGCATCCCAGTTTAAATGGGATGACTTCATCCTAGGTAAATATGCTGGCAGTGCAAGATCTCGAAACCTAACATGGAGTTGTTTAAAAGTGGCTGTAACATTTTGTTCTAAAAGGTTAAACATTGCCAAGTAAATCAGCTTATTATCAAGGATAAATACTAACCACTTCCCCTCTTTGCACAGCGGAAGGAGTTGGTCCCCAAACCAAAACAAGGTGTCTGAAAAGTGTGTCTGAGTTATCCAAGTGAACTGATTTTTTGTCTTCTCAGTAATAACCCCAAATTTTGAGCCCCAAAGAGGGAGCGGGCAGGCACCCTGATTCCCCAATTTCTGGATTATATCTTCCAAATTATTGGCCGCCACCAGGTGGAGAACCTCTTTTCACATAACCAATGGAAACCTCATCTGCAGCCATGTCAAATGGTTGAATCAGCAGGGATTTGTTTTATAGAATGTAGAGAATGACAGAAAGGGGGGACCCCTGTGGGAGTCCAATATCAATTTTGAAGGGGGAGGAGGTGTAATCCTCTATCCTTATAGTAGTTTGATGGCTTTCCAAAAAGGTTTTGATGATTCGCACCAGGTAGGCCGGGCACTGCAAATGGTCCAAGTAATGAATCAATCTGCGGGGGTTTACTGATGGGTAAGAAGATTTGACGTCTAAAACCAGCCCTGCAAAATATTTCTTCTTGTGCCATTTTCTGCGGATCCAGGAGTCCAAGAGAAAATGTGCATTTTCACTTCCTTTACCTTTATGCCCTGCCAAGATGCTCTTCTTCTTGGCCTATTCTGATAACCTACACACTATGAGTAATTCAAAAAGCTTCCCCATGCCACTGAGGAGGGCAATGGGTTGGTCCTGCCTTAGGGATGATGGCTGTGACAAGAAATTTCCATTCAGTGGGGAAGTAACTGCTTGAGAGGGGGGAGATTGATGAGCGAGACAAGGGACCTGAGGGCGAGTGGAGTGTGAGCAGAATGGATTAGATTGCATAAGTAAGATAAGGAAATGATGAGAAACAAGAGAAAATGAGAATGGAGACAGCGTGTGGGTTGCCGTCTAGAAATCGCTTGCTTATTTCCTTGATATAGTGGGCTTGATTAAGAAAAACGTGGTGATTTGGAATATCTTGAGTGATTTTGATGGACAAGAAGTGACTGAGGACCTTGTCTGCGCCGATTACAAAACGTTTTCCAACCGCCGAGATGAGATTGTCCACAAACGTTGGTTCACCAACAATTGCAAGATCGTCAACATGAGTAGTGAGAGCGCCGACTAGCTTACCCAATTGGATTTTGAAGTAGAGAGTAGGATTGTAGGCGGAGTTGGATAGCCCAAGATCAAGAAGGGCTTTGTGCAGCTCGATGTTCCATTGTTGAGGAGACTGCGTAATGTTGGGTTTATTCACTTTGTTTCATCTGTAGTGTGCTACATTCTCTTCAGTCACAGTTTCACTCCTCATTTCACATACATGTCACTAGTTGTCTAGCATACCCGGGACAGCAGTCAGTGTGTGGAAGAACTTTTTCCTCATCCTTCCACACACTCATCCCCTACTGGCTGCTGTTCCAGGTATGTTTTTCTTTGCCTTCTTTTCTCTTTTCTTCTTCTCTTCCTTTGTTGTTCTTCCTTCATATCTCAGTCTCTATCTTCATCACTGATGCAATGAATATCATCCTTCCACACACTCATCCCCTACTGGCTGCTGTTCCAGCACTCGTCCAGCTTATCACTTAAGCCCGTAGAGTGAGTGGCTGACCTTGCACACCCAGTTGGGATGCTGAGGGTCTTCGAAGCCCGGTGGTTGTTCCATAAAGACCAGGGTGTCGAGGTGACCATTGAGGAAAGCCGTCTTGAAATTGACTTGGCGGCCCTTCCAGCTGCGGCTTCCGAGGAGACCGTGAATTAAACAAAGTGTTTCTAGTTGTAGTGTTGGGGAGAACACCTTGTTGTAGTTGATGCCTTAGATTTGAGAATATAGGAGAGCCCGCGGGAGGTGGAGGAGAAGGGGATGAGAGTAAGGGGGGAAGATCAGGGAGAGAAATGAAGGACAGGTTATCTTCAGATGAGGGGGGAGTTAGAGAGGTTCTGTCTTCATTCTCTTTGACTAAGAGAAGAGTTGATAAGGAGGGGCAGTTTTGGGAAAGTGGTGCAGTGATAGGCCAGGAGATTTTGACCGACAGATGTTTTGGGAAAGATTTCAGGGGTTAACCGTAGGGGAAGACGAGTTCGTCAAATAGAACATCTCTGGATTTGATGAAAGATTGTTTTTTGAGATCCCATAGACGGTAGCCATTGCCTTCGGACAGATAGGAGAGGAGAATGGAAGATTGAGCCTTTGGGTCAAGCTTCTTTTGATTGGGTTCGGGGACTTTGTACCACGTTAGACATCCGAAGGGTTGAACCGTGGAGAAGCCAACTTGAGAGAAATTCAGGATGGAGTTAGGGGATTTGAAACCCGCTGGTGTGTGACAAGGGAAGGAGTTGTAGGGAAAGAGGGAGTGGCGGAGTGCATCTACCCAAAAGGATTTGGGTAGATGGGCGGTGAGAAGCGCGGATTGAACAAAGTTATGAATTGTTCTGTTTGTCCGCTTGGCTACGCCATTAAGTTGAGGAGAATGCGGAGGACCAGGGTCGTGTTTGATTCCCGCAGAACTGAGATAGTTGGTGAATTTGAGGGATAGGTATTCTCCGCCGTTAGATTGTATGTGAGCCGGATTTTTCGAAGAAAGCACGATAAGTTTTGAAACAGGAGAAAGAGTTGGATTTGTGTTTCATAGGATAGACTGTGAGGGATTTTGAATGATCATCAACAAAGGTGATGAAGTACTGATATCCTTCGCGCAAAAGTACTTCATAGGAGGCAACATCGGAGTGATTAAGTTCGCCGGGCTTGGAGGAACGGTAGAGAGAGCGGGATCGGAAAGGACGTCGGTGCATTTTGGTTTGAACACAGACTTGGCACTTTTGAAAGTCTACGTTGTTTGATGAAGAGGGAACAATGCCATTCAATTTGAGGAGGAGCTTGAGAGCTTTAAGGCCTAGGTGGGAGAAGCGGATATGATATCCAAGAAGAGAGGTGTCAGAATAGGAAGGGGGAGAAGGGACAGAGGAACATTGGCTCACTGGATGTGACGGCAAATAGTACAGGTTGCCCCAACGATACCCGCAACCAGCCAATGTTCCTGTCAGCTTTAAGTTAGACAAGTCAAAGATGTCGCACAAGGATTTCTTAAAAACAATTGTGAGTCCTTTGTTGCACAGATTTGCTACGGAAAGGAGGGACTCGTGAAGGGAAGGGATGACAAGAGTTGTGACAGAGGTTGAGCCGTTGAGCGGAAGCGTTAGTGTGCCTTTGTGAGAAGCTTCTACAACCAAGTGATTGGCTAGATGGACAGGGGTATTGTTGGGAATTGGATTCTCAACCAAGTCGAGATAGGGGGTCATGGACATGGAGCAGCCACAATTGAGATTTGGATCGCCTGATGGTTGCATGTTGGGGGGGTTAGATAGAGCCAGAACTGCATTCTTGGCGGTCACACCACATTTGGACCCGGAGTAATCCAAATCGTTGTCACGGCGTACTTCAGCATAGCTCCCCAGAGGTGCAGCGGATGTTTGACCAGCCCAAGTTTGTGGCTTCAAGGATGGGGTAGAAGTCGAGGGATCCGGTTGAGAGGCCTTCCAACGAGCCTTCTGGGCAGCTTGGTGTTCTTGAATGAGACCCTTGATGTTGTTTCAGGAGTTCAAGTCGTGTCCATCGTGGTTACAAAGCGGGCATCTTGGTCTTTCTTCCTGTGACCAAGTTTTTGAAGGAAGGTTAGCTGATTTGCCCGGTTTCGGCTTTGTGGAAGAAACCAATATGATTTCATTTTGGGACTCTTGAGGGACGGATTTGTTCTTGAGGGCCTTGACAATCGTCTCGGTTTTTACACCCTCTTGGTTCATTAAGGCGGACACGCAGTGTATCCAATTGGGGGGAATTGAGCTTAGTAGAGCGGCGACGTGGACATCATCTGGGGTGAGGGGCTTATCCAAAGTGACAAGTGAGTTGAGTAGCTCGTGAGATTGAGCTAAAGAGTTGATATGCGCATTGATGTCATCTCCAGTCATTTGTGCATTGACCAGCTTTCTGATCCAGTAGACTCGGCCGCCAGTCGATGAGTCTTGATGGGCTTTTGAGAGAGCTCCCCACATGCCAGCGGCATTGTCAGTGTGATCCCGAAAATACCAAAGATTGCTTCAATTGACTATCTGCACGAGTATTGCACAGACAGTGTCGTTATTGTCTTCCCAGGTTGCCGGTGTGGGAGAACTCATATACCAGAGGTGCAGCACTGAAGCTGAGCCCGCAGCCGCGGGCTCAGCGGCAGACTGAGGCTGAGGTAAGAGGGGTACTTTCCAAATGTCATCGGACATTCCGCGGGGAAAAGCATGGGGCGCAGCATGTGACATTCTATAGTTGGCGCGGGCAATCAGTCAAGCAGATGAAGGCCGCTTCAGTATGCGCGACGTAGGGGACCGGGCGGAACCACGGGGTTCGGGGCGCCAGGCCGCAAGCGGAGCGGGGGCAGAAGGAGCGGAGCCGTGCGCAGGGGAGCGACAGACGACTGCGGGGGTAAACGGGGTATAGGAGTTGGGGGCAGGCTGCGGTGCAATGCGGGATTGAGGAGACAGGCAAGTAGGGCTCCAGGAACAGTACCGGGGATTGCGGGACATGATTGGGGGACTGTTGTATACATAGAGAGTTGTACCAGGGTTGCGGATCTTATCTTATCTTATCATTGAAGTAGATAGCTATCAACTACAGCGCACATAAGAAATCTCATTGTTTTTAGAGCTCTCTCAGCGACTATTCAGCGTGTGCGGACAATCGGAACTGTGAAGGACAACATCAGGAAGACAAACGCAAGAGGAACGGTCCCCTTGCTGAGTAAAAGGTGTTGTAGGGAATCCAGTCGACTATCCACTAACAGTTGTTTATCCTGCAGAGGAAATCAAAGAACCACCGGAACCAACCAGGAAGAAGGGCAATCTACCATTTCTGTCACCAAGGTCGCCATTATTTCCACACCGGGCGGGACGCCGGTTCAATGGCGGTAAGAACATGTCAAACCTTTGCTGATTTGAAGACTTGGTTGACTACAAGCTTCCAGTCGAGATAGTTTGACTGTGGCCCTGGCGCCTTGAGAATTGGGAGCCGTGCAGTAGAGATTTTTGGGGACGATGTCGACATCGTGGTGGGTTTGATGTTGAGAGTAAGGTGAGCGGGAGCGTCTTTTGTGGGATTGCTGCCGCCGTCGGTTGACATGAAAGCCATAAGAGTAGGAAAAGGCAATCCAACCTAGTTCCTGTTGCGCCTGATTGACCTTGAAATCGCGTGATGTTTTAGCTGGAGGCTAAATGGAGCTCATAACCTGATGAGCAAGACAAGGGACCTGAGGGCGAGTGGAGTGTGAGCAGAATGGATTAGATTGCATAAGTAAGATAAGGACATGATGAGAAACAAGAGAAAATGAGAAAGAGAAAGTACTATACCTGAGGGCAAGTGGAGTGTGAGCAGAATGGATGAGGAGTCCATTCTGTCACCAGCAGCTCCTCAGGTATATTACATTATGTGTGACACCTGTGCAACAGGCATGTAGCATACGCGGAAAAGGGGCTAGAGGTCTAGCTCAACAGAGATGAGGTAGGATTCTGGGTGAGGGCACATGTTTTGGGGTGTGTTTGGAGGGATTAAGTTGTAAAAGGGTGGTGAGATGTTGGTTGCGGACAGAATCCTGAATGTCACTGGCTTATCTTTCCACAAAAGTAACAATTTATGCACCTTTCTCACCAAGTCCCCTTTTTTACAAGTCCCTCCCCCAAACCCCAAAATTGGGGGCTATGGACAAACAAACTGGTTAGTGTTTAGATGTCACAAAAGTGACCTGTGACAGGTGTCCGGTGGCTCTCAGTGACAGCCTACTGACAGGGATAGAGAGAAATATGAACAGATGTTGGGAAGATAGGTACATTAATCAAATAACACAGCAACATCCAACACACAGGCATAGCTGCAAATCACCACAAACCACTCGTAAAGAACGGACGATGGAACGCGAAGGACTACTGAAGAAGAATACTAGGAAGGATAGCAATCTCAGGCGATACAAACTCACACTGAATATCGACTCATCTAGATCGCTCTTGACCAAGATCAAATCCTCAATACCCACCAGCAACACCATCCGGCACAGTCCAGCCCTCAAATCCCCTACTGGCAATACTATCAACTCAGTTAAACCACTGGCCCGGCTCTCGAAACGAAAGCTCAAGAAGCGGGTACGAGCAGCAATCGCCCAGAAACCCATCCCAGTTATCGAAACCGTGTTTGTCTCTCATGTACCTGGACCAACCGATATCAGCAACCAAGCCAAACCATTCCAGTTACGAACGCTCGACCATCAAGCCCCTACTAGCCACCAGGAATTCTTGTCGATCGTCAATGGCCTTAAGCGTTCGATCAGCAATCCAGATAAACCTCTCCTACCCAAATTGAACCACTCTGGTAGCTCGGGGAGCTACTTTTGCCGAGATTATATCAATCAATCTTCTTCTGGTTCCCTCAAACCAACTCTTCAAGATAACACTTCCGAAAAAACAGAGATCGTGGGGATATTCAAACCAAAAGATGAAGAGCCTTGTTGAGTTGAACCCAAAGAGACAACGTTGTCTATCGTTACTGATTGATCCTCTGCGCCCCCGTCCGATTATCTGCTGTTTCAGATGGAGCCATGAACCCCAAATGGACTAAGTGGGCCCACCGCGTCTTCTTGGCCCCACTCATTGGCGGCTTTGGTCGAGGTTGGTGAGTGTAATGTTGTTGTAAATGAAATTTATCAAAAGATGCGGTTCACATGGGGTGTTCACAAGTGGCAAAGGTATTACAGAGGCATCCCAGCCCAAAGAAACAGCACATTGTGAACCGTGCTGATTGGTTCAATTCATTTTCAATTTGCCGGGTTTTATTTCATTTGGTTCTTTTACTCCGCCCCCTTCCCCCTAAAGCTTAATTCCCAATCTTTCTTATCTGAGTGAGGTAACAAGAAATCACTTTTTGAAAACCCAATAATAACAGCACGTGTTCCGTAAATGTACTTCACTCAGGAATCACAGGTAGTTGGAGCTAACAATTGATCATACATCCTTTCGGACTTTTCAGGCAGCAGCATCATTGCTGGACAGAAGATTGAAGACGTTCATAGTACCTAGAACTGAAGTCATCTCAATCAGTTCACCAACTTTTTTTTACTCATGGCTGGACTTACGTAAACCAGAACTACCTGCAAAACCAGGCAGTTTCCAATTGTTCTGCCAGGGCTTTCAAGGTTTGATTTTATACTCCTGCTGTCTTTCTTTGGTGACCTGATAATTTCGTCTCATGGTGCACTATTTTTCTAGATGCCTCCGTTTTTTTAAAGAAACATCCCTGGCCAGGGCTTCCCGTCCCTCAGGACCAGCCTGAAAACATCAGGAAAAAACCCCGGCGATTTAGTTTCTTTCGGTTGCTCTGCGGTCATAGAAGAAATCGAGATACAGATTCAGACGATGAAGACTTAGAATCTGTCGAAGACTGTCCTGACACGTCTCCCAAGGTGGGATCCCATAGAGTTAGCTGCCGAGATCATCATAAAGATTGGGTGTGGACGCTTGGATTAATGGAAGACTTTCGAATTGAAATGGAAAAACTGGTTATCTTGTTGGTTATTTTTTCATTAAATCGCGGTCATTGCCACGTCCGCATCCTGACTGACCAATCGATTTTTCAAAATAAAACCAACTTCCTCGCATGTGAAATCACAACTATATTAGGGATTATCTCATGCGAAACACCGACAGGGGTCTAGACAATTTTATGATTAAAGTGTGTAATGCACCAAGTTGCCCAGTTCGTCGACATAGGAAATCATCTAACACGTCGCCGTCGACCAGTACGATCCCGCAACATGGGGAGACGAACCAACAGCAAACAAGTGACGACTATCGACATCGTCCTCATTTCCATGTTGCAGCGATCGATAACTCTCTTGCTTTTCCTCACCATCATCCTAATGGTTGGCGGGAATACGCATATGGATGGCTATTCTTACCAGCCTCATTGATAGGGCAGCCATTCTCACGTACCACGCGAGAGTACTTTCTTCCACTATTGACGTCTCAACAGTGGTGGGCAGAAACTGTACACGAGTTGCGTAAACTGTTTGGAATCGATCCTGATTTCAACGTTCGGATGTTTGAACGACAGATGGCGGTAATGAAGGGACAGGCTTGGAACATTGTCGAAAGCCTCAAACATGAGGAGGAGGGGCCATTAGAGTTGTGTCGAAGGCAGAAGGCACTAGTGTGGGACGAACCTGTCCAGGTGGTCTGGGATGAGTTAGACCAGACAATCGATTTCGATAATCCAGGAGGCATCGAGGAACTCGACGCATCCAGAGAGCTCCAATCTACCAGTGCGCCTGCCTGCCAGTCGTACTTTCCAACACCCCCTATGAAAATCGCCCCACCCGGCACGCGACCGGCTTTCCCGCGCGGATGGTCGTCGCGCACGTCAGGGAGTCATAAGATCCCTCCCCGCCCAATCGGGTCGGCTTCTCACAACCTGGCGCTGGACGGTGCAAGAGGATTGGATCTCATGAAACAGATGGACGCCTTGGAAGCTTGGCACATTGAATCTGAATCTGACGTTCTAAGTTCCGGAACTCATCAACGTTCTCAATATCGCTCGAAGCTCAAAGCACACTCTTTTCATCAGCCCAGAAAACAACACCCCCAAACGCCACAGCAGCCAGAACTGGAGGGGCGGGAACTGAGCGGAGATGAAGAAATAAACGCTATGAACGGTCTGTCATTCTCGCGAAGGGCCAGGAGTATCACTAACATCATGACCATCAATGAGATTCGTCCCCCCTTTCAGGCCCATCGTGCGAGAATCCCAAGCCGAATCGAGCGCGGCAAGCTAGGCCTGATCTCGACCCGATCCAATCCACATGCAACCCATCCGGCAGCGATGAACAAGAAAGCGAAAGCCGGGCCGAGCATTTCGACTGAAGAACAAGTGTTCAGTGATCCTGAGCCCGACGGCGACGAGGAGGAGGACGAAGAACCTGAGGACCCCGACGCTGATGAGGATGTTGACGATGATAGGCTTATCACGATCGGCATCGTCGAGAAACTTGAATTCGTAATCGCCCAACCGTTCTTCAAGAATTGTTAATCAGTTTCATTCAAAAAACTCGTCACCTCGGTTCCGATATATAATATCTTTATTGAAGCTCGCTAAGAAACTAAATTACATCGATCCAGGTTATCTATTTAAGTATAAAAAAACAAGTGTTTTTTTTGGGGGGGGGGGCTGGTGTGTATGTATACGGTATTGGCGTGGTTGATCAGCCGTTTTTGACATGATATATGTCTCTATATACGCAGATACGCATTGCTTTATCTTCACAATTCATATTTACTTTCTTTCTCCCTTTGCCTCTGTCTTTGATGTGAGTATATGTATGTATTCATATCTGCTTGCCCATTTGTATCTCTGCTCTAAATGCTTGTCTTTTCAGCTGTGCAAGCTTGTAAATGGTTTAAGGACCATAATGTACAATTGTGCTTGATAAAACTCAGGCAAAAAGCCAGAGCTTGAGTAATTTAGAACAAAGCCAGCATCTGGAGCTAAAAACAACAAAGAAGCCCTCTCAGGAGGGAAGAGACTGCTAGCTTGAGAGGCAGAAAAGCACACACTCTACACAAGGTTGTATGAGTGACCTGAGGGACCAGTGTGGAACTCTAAGGCCAGAATAGAGCTTGGAAGGGATATGTATAACTACACTAGTACTAATGTAAGTTATGACAAATGTGCTGATATAAGAGCTGCCTTCCTGACTAATGGTGATGGGGAAGAGTGTAACACTAAGAATAAAATAAAAGGTGTAGCTTTTCTATTCTTAATCTTAGACTGACTAGTACTTATAAGCTGACTACTAATATCTCTAAGGTATGGGGAGATGAGGAGGAGTTGTGAGGGGAAAAGGGGGTTTGTGTAAAAGGTTTGATGGCAAGGAGGTCTAAATTTTCTGGGTAAAAAGTGTCTTTAAAGAAAATGAATCTAATATTGGGTGTAAAAGGTCATACAGGTTGTATGGGGTAGAAAATGCATGAGGGTATACAACAATCAGAGTGGAGTATATATGTGGAAAGGCCCTTCAAGAGGGGAAATGGGCCTGGATGGTCTAGCAGTAACCATCACTCACAGAAGCTTGGTGTCACCCCTGTGAAATAAATTATCTCACTCCTGAGAGAGTGACAAGTCCCATGTTTGAATCCCGGCAAGCCCAACCCCTGGCTGCTACCCCTTTCCAACCCAGGAAAACTACACCTCCCCCTTCAATTGCAAACCCTTTATTAGTTGTGCCCTTCACACAAAAACTCCTCTCTTTCAATTTCAACACCCTTTACCCGTTTACAAAACAACCTGAGAAGGTTAAAAACATCACACCCCCACCACAACCCAGTAGATCAAATTTTCTAGATTACCGCTTACTCACAGAAACTTAGGTCCTCATAACACCAAGTGCTCAAAAGAAATTGTTACAACTTAAAAACTTGTAGTTTGAAACAAATGATATTCATAGTGTGCAATTCCAATGGCAAAATTACACTTTTTTTTTTTAAAAAAAAAAAGGGGAACAAATGATGAGCACAGTATTACAAGATATGATGATGAGGAATGGCCACAATAGTAATAGTGATGATCAAATGACTACAACTGTAATAGTGAAGTGAATGTATGTAGTAATGATGAGCAATTGGGACAGTTTATGTAAAATGTGGATACTTACTGAATAATAATGACTTGGATGATGTAAGCCAAAAAGAAAAGAAAAGAATGTACCTATGAAAACTATGAAGGCTAATAACTTCTGATCCAAAAGGAAATCAAGGCTGGTTTGAGTGAGTGACTAGGGGTAAAATAAGGTTTAGAATCTGAATCTGAAATAATAATGATGATTATATGGATGGTTTATGTGATATAGAGAATTTGATGTGAGAAGGAACAGGATTACCACACCAGAAGTGGAAGAACTGATGCTGTAAGTTCTATCTGATCATGGATTATTTTAAGCTATGAAAACATGATACAAGTTGTGGGACACAAGGTGAAAAACATAGATATTCATCTGGAAATGAAAGGAATGAGTGACAGGGAATGAAAAGAGAAAAAGAGGACCATTAATTGATGAAATTACAACAGTGCTGTTGTTATTATAATTGATTGTGGTAAATACATTTTTTAATTGTTGTGTGTCTAACACTAATCAGGATTCCAGAATTAATTGGCTGCATTTGACACCAGTTTATCTTTATTTGCTTTTTGCTTTTTTGGGAGTAGTCAGGATGGTAGTGGAGAAAACAATGACACAGATGATGCTTTGAAAACATCTTCACTTAAACATTTATTCATTTGTTACACATCAATTTATTGTTGTGATTTATTGTTGGTAAACCCAACAATAACCCAAGTTGGGGTTTCAATGCAAGATTTTGATAATCAATTTGTTGGAGTTTGGAATACTAAGGTTGCAAAATTGCAAGCTTAGATACAGCTAACTTTATCATGTCACTACATGACACAAACAGATGTTTTGTACTGAGGTTCCTATTGTCATTAGTTCTGTGTTGGAATAATTTTTTCAAAGGTGATTAATGCTGCCCCCACACCAGGAACAATCAATGATCACTTCTCTACAACCTATCTTCTTAAGTGTTGCTCTGAATCCACAGTTGCATGGTCTATCTCATTGTGAAGCCCCCTGTTTCTTGGGGGTTTCACAAGGCTAAAAAAACACTGGGTGGCTACACTACACTATTTGACCACTAACTGTTAGCGTAGCAGCTTTTTTTTTCCAGAAAAGTTGGAGTTTTAGCTAAAGATACACTAAACTAACAGTTGATGTGGAAAGAAATTTGTCAGCCAATGTTTTTGAGTGTTAGCAATGGAAAATCACTTCCACACTAAAAATTAGCCTAACCACACTAACAATTAGCCTAAATTTTTCTCCACTAACATATTTTGAAGTTTTCATCAGCATAGCACCATTGACAGATCCATACTATGCTATTCTAAGCATCAGCTGTTAGCTGATTCTCTGCTATGCTAAATTTTAGCTATCAGAAGATTTTTTTTCCCCACCAGTTAGCTCTGAGGATCAAAAGCTAATACTGGATTTCATTTTTTAACATGACAGCTGTTAGTGGTACAATTCAAATTATTTCACCTGTGGGAATTGATCCCAGGTTGAAAAGGTAAGGGCTACACCAAGAATTATGGGAGTTTGTGTGAATATATGAAATAATACCTGCTCAACATGAGTGTTTTTTGAATTACCAGTTCACCACTCATCTTCAGTGTTTTTCTTTTTTTTAATCCCAGTTTACCTTTGTTTTCTTCATCTTATTGTTTTGTATTTTTAAAAAATACAAATTCAAACCAACCTCAACTACCCACCAACCTCCCAAATCACCCCACCATGCAAGCCAAGCCTCTTTAAGCCCCCCCTGTTTTTTTATCCCCTCAGCTAGCTACCCTGTAAAACTTGCTACCCTTCCAACCCTCTAACCTCAGGACACAACCAATTTGAGTACCCCCACCCCCCACCCATTCTTTCCTAGACAAACCAATCTAGGTTGGTTGGTTGTGTTTGCTACCATGCTGACTACCCTCAGGAACCAATATTTGAGTCCCCCCCACCCTCCACCCATGATACCCTAGACAGATTGATCTAATTGGTTGGTTGTGTTTATTACCCTTAGACGCTACCCTGGGAACCAATATGTGAGTCCCCCCACCCCTCAGGGCGTTGATAAACGCACGCCAAAGGCGCACGCCAACGCCAACCCGCATGCCAATTTCTTTTGGCGTGCGGGGCCTACACACCATTTTTTTTGGTGTGTAGGGTCTACACGCCAAAAAAAATGGTGTGTAGGCCCCACACGCCAAAAAAATTGGCATGCGGGTTGGCTTTGGTGTGCGCCTTTGGCGTGCGTTTATCAACACCCCACCCCTCACTCAAGCTACCCTAGACCAACTAATTAATTGGTTGGTTGTGTTTGCTACCCTGCCAACCTTGCAACCCTCAGGAAGCCACCTTCTGTGAGTCCACCCATGCTACCCTAGACCAAAAAATCTAATCAGTTAGTTGTGTTTGCTACCCAGCCTCTGCCATCCCAACCCGCTACCCTCAGGCCAAACCTACTGCTACCCTCCCATTTCCAGAATAATTGCCTAGGTTGACTTCATCCCAGTTAAACTAGGATGCAAACACCCAATTTAAAGTAGGTTGACCTCTTTCAATGAAATATAAAACCAAGGGGGATCTCTTGGATTTCTATTTCATCAGTTGATTTCAACCAAGTTTAAATTGGTTGATTGCATCCCAGTTTAACTGGGATGACTTCATCCTAGGCAATTATTCTGGGAGTTTCCCTACCCTAACTACCCTTGGGCCACCCTACCTACCCTCAGGCCCCCACTCCCCTTCTACTAACCATGGCCAACTGATCAGCTATATTGTGATATCTACATATAACTAAGGAAATGGCCTTTGCGAGCCAAACAAACCCTGACAACGTTGTACAGTTTCTAACGCCGAGGGCGACATGACCTGTTCAGTTTCTAACGCCGAGGGCGACATTAAAGAAACTTAATTGATTTTTCTTCTCCTTTTTTGTTTGCTTTTTTTTTTGCTTTTTTTCACTTTTTTTTTCACTTTTTTTTTGCTTTTTTTTTTTGCTTTTTTTTCACTTTTTTTTTTGCTTTTTTTTTGCTTTTTTTTTGCTTTTTTTTTGCTTTTTTTTTTGGGCATTAATAAAAAAACCCGGTTTTTCCGCGTTTACACCCGGTTTTACGCAGCGGCAACGTAAAATTTGCTGCGGAGTACACCCGGTTTTCCGTGTTTACACCCGGTTTTTTTAATTTTTTTTTGCGGGCGGAATTTTAAGGTTTTTCAAAATTTTAAAATTTCTAAAAATACTTCTTGGCGTGTAGAACTTTATGACATTTTTTATATTCCAAAAAAACAACATCCTCTATTTTATTTTGCCCATACACCCGGTTTTTTCAAAGAAAATTCCCCACGGCTCAATTTTCAAGATTTCTCAAAGTTTTAAATCTTTTTAAAGCACTTTAAGGGGTGCAGAATTTAATGCAACAAACAGTTTATTTTTTAATTTACTGGTTTTTTTTTTATGATTTTTGGACAGAACTTATTTGTAAAAACCTTCACGGCTGTCTTTTAAGATATTTGGGGAGTGTTTAAATGGATTCATACACCTTAGAGGGTGGGTAATTCATTGGAAACAGATACTCCTTATAAAATTAACTTGTTATCAGAATAAAATGGAATTTTTATCAGAATAAAATGGAAATATAGGAAAATAGACAAATAACTATTCAACATCAACAATCTTATTAATTCTGGCAGATCTTCTTATTGGAGGGAAAAGAACTTTTTCCCCAAGGTCCAAATTGGGCTGAATCCACTCTTTCCACAACAGAGCTTCCTCTTCAGCCCAATGTTGCCCATATGGATCAATCCTAGGGGAAGGCCATATTTCAGCCTTAAACGTGAAGCTGATGAGATGGAGAAGACTGGGAATGAGTATGAGACATATGGGAGAGTGGGTGGTGGGTGGAGAAGAGAGAGGGAGATAAATGGTGGGCATTAGACCAGAAAACAAGACCACAGGTCTTTTATAAGTGTCAGCCATCAAGTATCCATGAGCAGGGAAGGTCATCCAATACTTCAGTGGGGCCTGTCCTGTTCCATCCCAAGAGAGTGCATCGATTATATCCTTGTGGTTGGCGCCCCATATGTTCTTTAGCATCTGAAGGTTTGAATATAAAGGGTTTGATTTGAGTTCTTCTTTCATTTCCTTGCGAATTTTCATCCATTTGTCTGAGGAACGTCCCATGCTGACTGCAGCGGCTCGAAATCCACAATTCCCATCGCCTTTGACATCGGTAATTGTAGAGAGATGTTGGATGGCTTCTTTGGGATGAATTTTGTCTTTGTACTTGTACTGAAGGATAATTTGAGAAAAGATTAATTGTATATAAAATGAACACTAAATAAAAGGAAATTACTAACCAAATCAACAGCCACATTATTGTAAGTACTCCAACTGAGTGCCTCAGACATATAGGTGTCAGGATTAGAGATTGAGCTGGCAGTCATTGAGGTCTATGAAAGAGGTAACCAATAAGAAGCTCAGAAGTAAAGATCTCTTCAAAAAAAATAGTAAAACTCACATCACAAGGCCTATAAGCATCATTTTCTGCCAAAGTGTATTCATATGTCTTGGTCCTTTTAACTGATTCAAATTTCACCTGTTTAAGTATTTTTCCAGACCTCTGATGTATCAAAAAATCATTTAACTTCAGTATAATGTACTCAAGATGGAAATAAAAACACTTACAGTCTTCAAATTTCCTCCGTCATGTTCTGAGCCCTGTTGAATGATATCATCCACCTCTGGAAGCTCTCCACTTGATTCAGACTCCTCCTGACTTTCCTCTTCTGTTTACACAGCCTAGAAAACACAAGGAGAAAGAATTAGATGTGATATTTGAGTGAAGAATGAAGATGATTCATTACCTCGGATTCCTCAGATTCATCCATCTTCTTAGGCCTACCACGTCCTTTTGTCTTGGCCAAAGGTTCCTACAAGTTCACAAGAAACAAGAGATAAATGAATAAATACCTTGTGTTCTGTCACCTGCTTCCTGGGCCTTCCTCTTCCTTTCTTCTCCAATTCTGTGTATTCATAGCCTGAAGGATCCCTTTTTGTTGAAGTAGTTGAAGCTTGGTGGATTTGTTTGACAACAGCGGCAAAGGAGGCAGTGGAAGAGTTGATGAATCATTTGATGTACGCGTGAAGACCTTTGACTCTAGACGTGATAGTGTTACCGAAGTGGGGTTTCTTGTCAACAAAACAGGCTATGATTTTTTCTTTGCAAGGGAGGATGTTGGAGATGATGTAGTCGGCGGTTGGTGGATTCCAAGTCATAGACAGCTGAGTGAAGTTCTTGTGATAGTCTGAAACAGTTTTGGAATGGAGTAACTGATTCCAATGGTTTCAAAAGGTGGACCATTCTTCTTCAGAGTTGAAATGTTTGTAGCAGTTGGACTGGATATTCTTCATAATGTGCCAGGAGCAGAGGAGATGTGAGGCATTTGGGAAGACGTGTTCAATTGCTTTGATTAGGGCGGCCTTGTTGTCGGTGACTAGTACGGATGGAGATTGATTGTCCATTGAGATGCAAAGCTGATCCAAGGCCCAAGAGTAGTTGGCTATCTTCTCAGCAGAAAGGAAACAGAAAGCCAAGGAAAACGATTTGTTTGAGGAGTTAATACCAACGATGTGAAGAAGGGGCATTTTAAACTTGTTGGTTTTGTAGGTGCAGTCAAGGAGGAGAGTGGTGGGAAATTGTTTTGCCAAGTCAAGGGATTTTGGATGAGCAAAGAACAAAGAGGTCATGTGGCCGTCGGAGGTATCAATCGTGTGGTAGAATTCATGATGGCAGATTTCATGAACGAGAGCTTCAATTGGGGTACGTCCTTCAAGTTGGGTGGATCTCAAGAGGTTAAGGTGATTGTAGATGGTATTGAGGGTGACAGAAGAGGGGAGATTGGTGTCTTGCAATAACACAGTCTTAATAGTTAATGGTCAAACTCCAGAATGGGTTAATTGGGTGACAGTGGTTTTTTGTTCTTTGGTTAATCGGCAATGGACAGCATGGATGGAAGGATCTTCAGAAGCTGGGTGGTTGTGGCTAGGATATTTGATCTTGATTTGGAAGTAGCCTTTCTTCTTATAGAAGTTTCCAGTAAGTTTGAAAGGACAGGAAATCTTCTTGGTCTTCCCCAATTGAGTACCATCTTTGGTCTGAAAAACCCCAGATCTGTCACATTGATAAGTGCATCTGTTCTCCCCATTTTCAGTGGAGGAATGGGTTATGCAGAGGGCATAGCCATGCTTCTTGGCCCAAGTTTGGACAGAGCTATGCATTTCCTCCTTTGTTTGATATGTTAGCTCAGGAGGAGGAGCAAGGTTGGGTACTTCGGGAGTGGTGGCAGGAGTGGTGGCAGCATCTTTGGCAAGGAAGAGGGGGTTGATGTGAGACATGTTGGATTTTGGGGTTTTTTGGATTGGGGGAAAGGCTGAAAAAATTGGTGGGGTATGGAAGATTTTGAGGTGGCGTGGAGAGGGGAAAAAAAGAAGTTTTTCGGTGTTATTTTTAGTGGGTTTGGGTGGAAAATGGATGAGGAGTAGTGGTGGGAGTGAAAATGGGTGGTGGGAGGAGTTGGGAAAATTTGGGGAAAAAAAGTGAAATTGGTGACTGGGGTTGCGGAGAGGAGGAAAAATGGGGAATTTCGGTGTTTTTTTTATGTGGATTGGTTGAGTGGTTGATGAGTTACGGGGGGTTGATCATTTAGGGGGGGGTGGTGTTGGTTTTTGATTGTGGTGAGTGGATTTCGATGTGGTTGATGTTGGAAGTTGGATGAGCATACCTGGGGAGCCTGTGCGGATCATATGCCACCCTCATTTTGAATATTGAATAAAAACTTGAAATTTAATAAAACCGGGTGTGCGCGCGGAAAACCGGGTTTGCTGCACAGCCGCATCTGCGCAGAAAACCGGGTGTAAACGCGGAAAAACCGGGTTTTTTTATTAATGCCCTTTTTTTTTGCTTTTTTTTTGCTTTTTTTTTGCTTTTTTTTTGCTTTTTTTTTTGCTTTTTTTTGCTTTTTTTTCTTTTGCTTTTTTTTCACTTTTCTTTCTTTCTCTTTTTTTTTCACTTTTTATTCACTTTTTTTTCTTTGCTTTTTTTTTTGCTTTTTATTTTTTTGCTTTTTTTTCTTTGCTTTTTTTCTTTGCTTTTTTTTTTCGCTTTTTTTTTTTGCTTTTTTGTTTGCTTATGTTTTTTTGGCTTTTTTTCAGCTTTTTTCTCACTGTTTTTTCCGCTTTTTTCTCACTTTTTTTTTGCTTTGTTTTTTGCTTTTTTTTCCCTTTTTTTCCCTCTTTTTTCACTTTTTCTTTTTGATTATGTTTTTTTGCTTTTTGTTTTTTCCTTTTTTTTGCTCTTTTTTTTTGCTTTGTTTTTGCATGAGTTGTATTCTTTTTCTTTTGTTCCTCTTTTTTTTTGCTCTTTCTTTTTCTGTTTTTTTACATACTTTTTTGGTTGTTTTTTTCTTCACCAAAGCAACCAATATTGTTGCTAACAACCAATATCATTATAACAACCAATCATGTTGCTACCAACCAAGGTACACATGTTGTAGACGGTGGCTGGCAACCAAGTCAAATTAATGTTGCTACCAACAACTAATTTTGTAGACTGTTGCTGGCAACCAAGTCAAATTAATGTTGCTACCAACAACTAATTAATCAAACTGAAACTGCTGCTACCCTTTCCCCAGACATAAATAGAGCTCTTCTTCACCTGAAATCTTCCATTCCCCCCCAAGAATATCCCACTTTCACAACCATCATTCTTAAAAGTAATAATCTGATTACCTACCACATACTCTTATTGCATTCTACTTTTCAGCTCCTATTGATCTACAACATTAATCTACAATGAACTTGAATATTGATGAACTCAGAAGAGCATACAACAGGGAAAGAAATGCTAGGTTTTGGCAAAGGCAATTGAATTCTCAACTCAATCTTCCCACCACCCCTAACCCCAATCATTTTCACCATCCATCCTCTCCTGTACCTCATTCTTATTTTTTCAACTCTCACAATTCTCCAAGTCATCAGCACTTCCAAGGTAGTTTAATCAATAATCATCACCCTTCCCATCTTCAGCAGCTACACAATGACCCTCAAACACACCATCCACATTCCCATCAATTCTCTCAACATTCTCATCAAATCTCTCACCAACTTCAATCCTCAAGGTCCCGTCCAATCTCTCATCAAGTTCCATCCCCAATGTCCCGGCAATTATCTTATCAACTACCATCCCCAGTTTCTCATCAGAGATCTCATCATATCCATTCACTTACTTCCCATCAAAACTACCATTCAACTCACTCCCCAATCCAGTTGAATCAACATCATATCCCATCACAAAGGCATTCATTGTCTCAAATCACTCAATTGATGTCTCAGAACCACCGCGGAATTACCCATCAGACCAATAGAATTCATCAAACTCCTAACAACCCCTCAAGAGTTTACATTTTCAACTTGGTCCATTCCCAAAATCTTTCTCCCAACAATCAGATTAATATCTACACCAACTATGATAACTCCTCAAACCTTCCTCCTGTAGAGCAACCACCACACTTGGAGGAAGATATTCCAGAAACCAATTTGGAACAGGTTCTAAATCAGGTTGATCGCCATTTGTCCCAGATTGGATTTGATAATCCTTCAGGTGTTGTTTTGGATGACCGTCCTGTATTGAATGAAAATGAATTCTATGTAGCTGACAACATCCCCCAGATCAATTTTTGCAGGCCAGTTGCATGGGGTTGGAGAGAGGATCCAACTTTCAGACCACACACACTGAGAAGAGAGAGACAATGTCAATTATGCCAGGCCATACTATTTCAAGGAGAGACCAATGCCCTCTGCTGCCGCTCTGGGAGGATCAACATAAATCAACCACCCCCTCCTCCAGATTTACTCCAGCTTTTCAAAGATGCAACTCAAGACCACTCACCTCAAGGAAATCAACTGATAAGATCCATACGGTTGATAAATAGCAATTTTGCATTTACTTCACTTGGTATAAAATGTGCTACAAGAGCTGCTTTGAACAACCAAGGCCAAGGTATTTATACTTTCAAGGTGAAGGGAACAATTCACCACAACATTGGCAGCTTGATCCCAATGTCTCAAGAAGTCTCAAAATTCTTGCAGCTCTACATATATGATAATGCAAATGAGTTTGAAAATCATCATATTCATGGTCAACATCTTCTCCCAGAGCTGATGGCAAGGATCCAAGCAATCCTCCACCGGTGTAATCCTCTCATACACCGGTTTGAGCGTGTAGCATCTGAAATCACTCCAAACCGCTCAATAAGGCTTACAGAAACAGCAACAAATGTGGACCAAAGAGTTTATAACCTCCCAACAGGGGACCAAATTGCAGCTGTCTGGGTAGAAGGTATTTCATTTTCTTTTTCACTTTCACTAAGTGGTCATGCTACCAAGTGGTCATGCTACCAAGTGGTCATTCTCTGACATTTCTTACCTTGAAGGCAATGACCCTTTGACAACAGCCACAAGAGACGTTATCATTAAGTATCGTGGCCAATCCCTTTCAAGAATATCTGAATTAGACAGGAAATATGATCCTCTCCATTATGTTCTATTACATCCAAATGGAGATCTTGGTTGGAGTCCTGAACTCAAGCAGGAAATGCCATGAACTATTATGCTTGCAAGTTGGCCTTCCGCAAGGGAGACTATTCTCTTCTACACTGGGCTGGTAGACTTTTCCAGCAATATTTTGTAGATCAATATGTGAAGATAGAGACTGAAAGGTTGCTATATATTAGGCTGAACCAATCTGATTTCCGTGTGGACCAATTTTACGGTGTTGTGGATGCTTATGAAAATGGTGCAGAAATGGGTAATGAATCAGGTATGATTTCTCCACAAATATTTCTCACTGAATTGAAACTCCACACTGTCTTACATTTTTTTTCTTTCTTTATCAGGTAGAAGAGTAGTTTTACCCACATCTTTCATTGGAGGCCCACGTGATATGAAGGCAAGGTTCCAAGATGCAATGGCTTCAGTTCAGACATACGGAAAACCAAACCTGTTCATAACAGTAACTTGCAACCCCAATTGCATTGAAACACAAAGAAACCTTCTTCCTAGACAGTCATCACAGGACAGACCTGACATTGTGACACGTGTATTCAACTCAAAGATGAAGAAAATTTGTGATCAAATCTACAAAGATGGGATTCTTGGCAAAATAAAAGGTCGCACGCACGTCATAGAGTTTCAGAAGAGGGGCTTGCCTCATGCCCATATCTTAGTCATCCTAGAATCTCAGTATATACCCCGCACTACTGAAGAAATTGATCAAATTGTGACTGCAGAAATTCCAGATCAGCTCGCCAATCCAGCTCTTCACCAAGCTGTATCAAGACATATGATACATGGACCCTGTGGACCTTACAACCCCAATGCACAATGCATGGTCAATGGTGTTTGCTCAAAGAAGTACCCAAAACAATTTTGTTCTGAATCTTCATTCAATGAAAACTCCTACCCACAGTATAGAAGACGTCAAGATGGAAATACAATACGTAGGGGTCAGAACAACTTCATAATTGACAATTGTTGGGTTGTGCCTTACAATTCCTACCTCTCAGCAACATATCAGTGCCATATAAATGTTGAAATTTGTGCAGAAATATCCGCAGTCAAGTATCTTTACAAATATATATACAACAGACATGATAAGGTAGTTCTGGATGTTGGGGAAAGTATTGATGAGATCAATAGATTCAGGGACTCACACTGGGTTGCCGCTCCTGAAGCTTGCTGGAGGATATTCTCTTTTAAACTATCTTCCACCTACCCATCGGTCAACAGATTGGACATACATTTGCCCAATCAACATCAAGTAACATACCCTCAAGATGAATCATTGCAAAACATTATTGAAAGGGCTTCAGAAGGTTATACAATGCTCACCGGTTACTTTGCAAGAAACAGAATTGATCCACATGCCAGGTTATTGAAATACTCGGATTTCCCTAGGTATTACACATGGCATCCCAGGACAAAAGAATGGAAGCCAAGGCAACGCGGTAACTCAATAGGAAGGATTTGTTCTGTATTTCCATCAGACCCAGAAAGATGGTATTTACGTTTATTGTTGAATCGTGTCTGTGGATCTACTTCCTTTGAAGATCTCAGAACCTTTCACGGCACTATTCATGAAAGTTTTCGTTCAGCTGCTTTAGCAAGGGGTCTCTTGGAAAATGATCATTATTTGGAACAAACAATGGCAGAAGCTGATTCTTCAATGAGTTCATCTTACTTGAGAAGACTATTTGGTATACTATTGGCAACATGCCAACCTTCAAACCCTGTAGGCTTATGGAATTTTTCTTACAATTACATGACAGAAGATTGGATCCATCAAGGCTGTCAAGATGATGCCCTCATGACAAACCGGATCATTGAAGTAATCAATCCAATTCTACTCCAGAATGGTCTGCAGCGGATTGATTTATCATTTCCTGATCTTCCAAGATATAATCCTTCAGCTGGAAGTAACCACCTAATAAGAAATTGGATGTTGGATGAAGAGCGGTCAAGCTTCAATGTGGATCAAAGTCAAATTGATAATGTAAATCAACTTAACAAGCAGCAGAGGTTGGCCTTTGATCAAATTCTCCATGCCTGCAATTCAGAACATCCACAGTGTTTTTTTATTGATGGGCCTGGTGGCTCTGGAAAAACTTTCCTATACAATTGCTTACTTGCAAATGTAAGATCAACTCAAAGGATTGCTATTGCATGTGCCGGTAGTGGTAAGAATCATTTTCATGACAATTTGAACATACATATTCCAACTAATTTTTGTTTCTATCTTACAGGGATTGCTGCCATGAACATTCCATATGGAAGGACTGCTCATCTCACCTTTGGAATTCCTCCCAGGCTATCACACCATTCAGTTTCTTCTATTGCCAAAGACTCACAAAAAGCAGATGTCCTCAAGAATTCAAAGTTGATAATATGGGATGAAGCCCCAATGACACACAGGCATGCACTTGAATTAGTTGATAGATTACTCCAAGACTTGATGGACTCAGATCTACCATTTGGTGGAAAGGTAATGGTCCTAGGGGGAGACTTCCGTCAGGTTTTGCCAGTTGTGAGGAAGGGATCACGTCCTCAAATTGTTAATGCTAGCATTGTCAACTCTCACTGCTGGAGACACTTTTCCCAGAACATCATTTGTCTGTCCATCAACATGCGTGCAGCTGGGGATCCTCACTTTCAGCAATTTTTACTATCTGTTGGGAACGGAGAAGGTATCACTGATTTTTCAAACAAGATACAGCTGCCTGCTTCAATGGTAATCCATGGTGGATCCCACAAGGAAAATTTGGATCGTCTCATTACACAAGTATTCCCAGATATTTCCAGGTCTTTCTCCCATCATGATTACTTTTTGGACCGGGCTATTCTTTGCTGCAAGAATATTTCAGTCAACCATATAAATTCTAGGATCTTGCAAGATATTCCATCAGAAGGCAGAACTTACACAAGCTATGATTCAGTGGAAGATGACCCCCAAAACCTATACTTGCAGGAATACATAAATAGTCTAACAATTTCAGGCTTTCCACCTCACATTTTGAACTTGAAAAGGGGTGTCCCAATCATAATGCTGAGGAACCTTGATCAAACAATGGGACTTTGCAATGGGACTAGATTGATTGTGGAAAACCTGGGCCCAAATGTTATTTATGCAAAGGTAATTTCTGGAAATAGAGTCAACAACTTGGTGGCCATACCACGCATTCCCTTCATATCAGACCCTGATGAGTCTGGATTGCCTTTCAAGCTCATACGGAAACAATTCCCTGTAAATCTGGCTTTCTCACTAACTATAAACAAATCTCAAGGTCAGACAATTGGAAATTTTGGTATTGTACTTCATGATCCTGTATTTAGTCATGGACAACTCTATGTTGCATTGTCACAAAGTAAGTCCAGCCGTACTACAAAGGTAGTAGTCCCTCAACCTGAATCTGGCCTTCCTTCATATGAAACCCCAAATATTGTTTATAAAGAGGTTCTTTCAAATGTACAGAGGCAATAGTTATATTAATATTTTTAGTTTCTCATCCTTTTTGTTTTTTTGCTTCATAATTTCATTGCTTTCTGATTTCAACATGAAATGTTATCTTTGTTCTTATATTTCCACAAATAAAATATTGTGTACCCTTCTCATAAAGCCCCCTTTTCTAAACCTCCCTCTGTTGTTTTTTTTTGCTTCAGAATTTCATTGCTTTTTGATTTTAAATGCAATTTTATCTTTGTCCTTATATTTCCACAAACAAAACATTGTGTACCCTTCTCATCAAGCCCCCTTTTCTAAACCTCCCTCCCCAATCCCCAAAATTGGGGGCTATGCCCTTGTCTCAATATAAGCATATTCAGATAAATTTGAAGTAGCAGTAGTTAGGGTTAAATAGTGATAGTCATAGTTTCAAAACCTAGTAGTTAGTTAAATAGTAAACTGTGTATCAATTTCAATTTCTCTTTTTCTCATTCAGTTTCCCAACTTTGTCTCAACTCAATCCTCACTCTAGGTGTGCTTGTCTTATTGTCTCATCAGTCTTCTTGTGTAGTTTACTTACACTTTTTTGTCCCTCAAAAGGTTTATAGATTTTTCATTATCATTTCTCACTTTCTCTCATTTCTCTTGTGATTGCAAAATTCATTCAGCTTTTCAACTCTGTCTCAACTCCGTTCTCACTCTAGGTGTGCTTGTCTTATTTTCTTGTCAGGATTTTTGTGTAGTGTACTTACACTGTTTGGTCCCCTAAAAATACCTCTGTACCTACTAGTTCTATAATCTAGCTGACAATTGGCCTTTTTTTGGAACACCCACCTACCCATCAACTGAAAATTTGTTTACTGCTGCAGTTATACCACGTCTCACATCCCCAATGGGTAAAATAAAGTGTATGTATTGTATTGTGTTTATTATAATATCAATACTAATTATTGTTTAATTTTCCTTTTAACTCTTTATATTGTTTTAATTCTTGAATTCCATCATTCATATTGGATTGAATTTAATGTTAAATGATGGATCTTGGGACAATCCAGTTCTGGGGACCTGATTTTAATCATCAAAGTCATAAAAATAAGAATGCTAAGGCATCCAAGCATAAAAAAAAGATGAAGTGCCAAAGTTAAAAGTATTTGTTATGTAGAGAGAGTTTAGGAATCAAGGAAGGATCCATATCATGGCACACCGTAACATACACTCCTCATAACCTCTATCAAACCACAGAAGAGCTGCTAACAGTTAGTGTAGCGCTTGGTCCAGTTAAAACCCTAAAAATCAGCTAACAGGCAATTCCTGTAGTTTTAAATTTTTTAAAATGAAACTAACACCACTCTACCTGCTATTATTTCTTTCAATGAAAATTCCCTAGTGTTAGCTGAAAAAAACTTCAGCTAACACCAGGAAAAAACAACAATCACTTGGCTACAAGTGACATTTCAAATTAAAAAGGGGCCTTTGTCCTTTCTGATTTCACTTTTAGACAATTGATTTTTCTTTTCCTGGTTTACCAGTAAATTGTTGTTAGCATAGCTAAAAAAGCTAGCACTTCACTACACTAAAGTCATTTTTAGCATAGCGGGCCCACAGTTGGTAAGTGGGTATGTTTATATATGTCTTCTTTCCTTCAGCTCAAAGTAGGCTTTATATAGTACTTGGCTGGGTGCTTTATTACCTGTTCAAGGACATGTGTAATTCTCAACCTCCATGTTGAATCACCATGTGAGTTTTAGTAGTATGTAGCTACCCAATATACCATGTGATTTGTAATTAATCTGGCAAATGGTGTTTGAGGTTTATTGCTGAAACAACTGGCTTTGCATTCTCAATTTGGAATATCCACTTGTATTGATGCAGAACCCATTCATTTGTACTGTTTTATTATGTGTTACAGTATCATATATGGGTTATGTCTTTACTTTATATGATACTCCTTATCTGTCCATGGATAAGGTGATTATCCTATATGTTTCACACATTATAAGGTATGTTTTTTGTCTTTTATGGGTTATTCATTATTACATAAGTTACAAAGCTCTATTTCCCTTTTTCTAGGTATCTTTTGTTCATTTGAAGTCATTAGGGCAATAACTATTGGGCTAGTGGTAATTTTAGGACAGCTTTGTTTTCTTTAAGGCTGACATGGTTAAAAAATGCAATTTCCAAGCCATATACCAAATGCAAGTGACATAAGCATATAAGCATAGATGCATACACCAGTAGAAAAGTATGATCACTTGTCTATAAGTGGAATCAAACATACAAGGGCCCCTTTTTACTTTGAAATTTCACTTTTAGAAAAGTGATCATTTTTTTTTTTCCCCTGGTGATTCAGATTCAAAATATCAGACTAATTGATGGTGATCAGGGTTTCCTCTCCAGATAAGGCAGGTTGAAGTCATCCCAGTTAAAATAGGATGAAACCAACCAATTTAAACTTACTTGATTTCAGATGATCACAGATGGATCCAAGGGTAGAATATTTTAATTACTAAGCTCACACTCTCATTTCCAAACCATTCTCTCATTCTGCCTATTTCAGTAGATGACCCTGACCCTCAATCATTCATCTCTGATTTAGATTAAATATATGTTTACTAGAGATTTCCAGGCTTCTAGCTCTCATCAATATACGGTCAATTTTTGTTCCCAACCCTTACAGCTATATTTAAGGTTGGTTGATAGAAGTAAATCTTAAATATTTACTAAGATGAGTGGGAGTTGATATACCTTGAGGGAGGTTATATGATCTTGTTTGGATTTCTTTAACAATGTAAGTATGTACATTTGATGAATCACTAATGGGTCTTCCTGTAAGGTGCATTTTGTTATTTTAAAGTGAAACAACACAAAAAATTGCCCAATGGTAATATGATGTTGGATATATATATATACTGTCTTGCCTTAGTTCATCCACTGCATTGATTCTTGGCTTTCCAAATTATCTTCTTAGTCTTAACAGGCTAGTTTGTGCTTTTCCTAGATGGTGTTGTATACAGTTCAATTGATGTATGAAATTCCAGTGGCAAAGCTGTTCTTATTTCTAGATAGTAACTGCATAAAAACATGGAACTCTTGTCAGTGTTTATTTTGAAACCCTGTCTACTGTATTAATTCTGAAACAGATGAGATGGTTGCATAAATTATTATAATTAATTATATGATTTGATCCTGTTGGTTGCTAGGCCAGAAGTCAGAGCATTCACATTGGTTGGATTGAATTTCTGGGTTATGGCAAGTTACCCCAGCCAAGCTTTATAGCTGGGCACTGGTATTGGTGGAATTGGCAAGCTGGAAGATTGATTTCAGGTTAGCAGTTGCTAAATTTAGCAACCACTAACCTAAAATCAAACCTCTGACTTGCTAAACTGGCTGCACCAGGTTTTATATTATTCTTCTTTGGGGGATAGAAGAAGCAACTCTGATATCTTGCCACTCCCCAATCACCATGTCTTACAAACTGGATTTGGTTAAAAAATCTGCCTCTTAAAGTAGATCTGGTTCTTGCATCATCCACTGAAGAGCTGGATTCAACTGGTCAAACTTGGGGGATAACATCTTGGGTGGTTTGGCTGGCCTAGGTTTGGGTTTGCCAATGTGCAAACCAACTTTTTCAAGCAGTTTTGGTTGTAGGGGTTTATTTAACCCAGACAAATGCACATGATTCTAGGAATGTAGCTACCCCGGGCTTGTAACCCAGGCTTGCTTAGCCTTAATTTCAAACCCAACCATGCTCTCAGTACCAGCTGAAGATCTCTGGGGGCTTGAGTGCAGGTTGTTTTTATTTTTGTTTATTTTTTAAGAGCAGACTTGTCTTGAAATTGTGTACTATGCATATTCAAAGTGTAGTACAAATTTCACCAAGTGGTCTATGTTGAGATTTGAATCTCAGTTTTCCCTCTGCGACTTGTTGCGCTCAAGGCGTGCGCTAAACCCAGTCAAAATCCTATCGCTCTCAAACCTCAATGATGTCATTCCAATTAGTTAAAATCAAGATTATTCTTGATCAGGTCATCAAGAATCCCCCAATTCCTCTCGCTCAATCCTCGGTGAAAAAGATATTTAAGCTACTTGTTTCTGGGAAATCACATCCCCAGGAAACAAACAACTTACATAGTTGTCGCTTATATCTCAAACTCTCCTCTAGATTACCTATCTATCCACATCATTCTCTCTCCTCGGCATTACTTATTCATCGACTTCATTCTCCTATCATCTTCCACCATCATCCACTCTTCTTTTCCTTATTCCACTTTCCCTTCCTTCTTTCCTTCCTTTCCACCTCGACTCCTTATCTCATCAAATTAATTCCCCATCTCAGGTATTAAACAGTTTTACACTTATCTCTCCTGATCAACGTTGTTGCTAACATTACCTTATATTAGTTGTCCACCTCAGCTTCCTTGTCCTTCCTTGTCCCATTTTCTCTATAGAGCCATTCTATCTCATTTGTTTTGTTCTTGCCTTTAGGTATTGACTTTTCATCTTTTCCTTTTTATTGTATTTCATGTTCTTGATACTCATTCTGAAATACAACCTTTAGTTTATTGATTCACAGTCTAAGAGCATCCACAATTGTTTGGATAAATTTTTGACAACTGTCAAGCTCAACTTTTATTTTTTCAAGAGTGTCCCCACTCATGGCTCGATAGCCCAGCTGTATTGCTGGGTTATTGAGCAGGTTCCACACTTGTGCTCCTCTGCAAATTGAGTTGATAACTTGTGTAGCAGAGGAACACTACACGGGGTGGTCTTTTAATGAGGGGGGAGAAGTTGGGGGTGTTGGTTGGAGGTCACTAAAATGAAAGCTGTGATGACTTATCTTATCAAGATCAATAGAGTTCCATAAATTTATGGACCTCTATTGAGAATCCTAGCAATTCAATAGTTGTCAAGTGTGGCAATGTCTTGATACAGTTAGATTAGCAAGCCAACTTATTGAGACAATTGTAGATGCTCTAAGAGCATTCACAATTACGTGGATAACTTTTCAACAACTGTTGAGCTCTTAGAAAGCTTGACAGTTAATTTATCAAGCCTGCCCCCACGCGTGGCTTGATACCCCAGCTCAATTGCTGGGTTATCAAGCCAGTTCCACACTTGTTCCCTCTGCAATTGAAGTTGATAACTTGAGTTGCAGAGGAGAACCACCCGGGGTGGGTTTTTACAAGTGGGAGTTCTTGGCGGTGTTGAATGGGGGGAGGGTTCACAATAAGGTGACTTGTGAAAGGAAAAACAAGTTACCTTATTGATTTATGGACCTCTATCAAGAATCCTAGAGAATCCATAGCTATCAAGCAGTATCAAGCGCATGAGCGTGGCACCATCTTGATAAAGTTGGCTTATTGAGCCGACATATCGAGAAGATTGTGGATGCTCTAACCGCCGAGTAATAGAACAGAGGACTGTATCAGAAGATGGAGGGCGAAAGGAAAAACAAGGTGGAAAAGTAAAGGAAAAACAGATGGAGCTGAGTTCTGGGAGAGGGAGGAATATTTTAGATGGTGATGTCGGGGTTGTCGTCCTGTCGGAGTTGAGGGAGTCTGGCCGAGGTTTCAAGCGACGGTGGCCCTGACAGCAGCGGTGTTGTAGAGGAGAATTCTGGCAGTAATGGTGTATATTCGCTCTTCGACAAGCATCATCCTAGCCTTTGTCCGTGCATCTGTGAATCTAGTGCAAGAAACAAGAAAATGATCAACCGTTTCGGGGACTGCACAAGTCAATCAGATTGGGTAAGGCACCCTCTTGCACTTGAATTGGAAAGCATTGAAAAATACGTGACCTGAGCGGAGTTGATGGATTCCTGGTTGTATGGGCAAGGACGCCCGCGGGGAACCTTTCCACAACCGTTGCTTCATGAGGAGATTGGCCTTCTCAGCAGCGATGCTACCCCTGATGGATTCATCTGCAAGTAGGTCAGGTTTTCTATAAGCCTCGGTTACCTTGCCGTCGGCCATTTCATTGCCCTGTACTCCAACCGGATCATAATCTGTGTGGACGGCTGGATGGAGTGGATCTGATTTAAAATGTCTTGAACCGCTTTGGGGTCTCTTGGACTTTTCAAGCTATCTATTGCCGCCTGGCTGTCCGTCATGATGATGATGATGATGATGCGAGCACCAGTTGTTGAGGTTCCCCATACGGGGTTAAAGTCAGAGCGGGTGATACATAAATTCGGGCTGGTTGATTCCGATCTTATGTATTTATGTATGTACATACATAAACAGATAAATACATACTTTTAATTAATGTTAGATCATAATACAATTTATGTGTTTACATATTTTCTTGTCTTGCATTTTTTTATTTTTTTATTTTTTTTCCAAACGACAACCACAACATCATCACTACCACCATCGATTACGATGGCATTACCAAACCAAGTAAGTTGTTCAATACCATCACTTTCTTTAAAACCATCGACATAAGAGAACTGAAACGATTCCTATCTAATCACCTTATGTAACAAACAGCTCATCAACCATTATCGACACCATCGACACCCTTCGAATGCTTCCGAATCCTCAGCCAACTCATTATCCATAGAGAACAACAGCTACTCAAACCAACAGGATAATGGTCATCCTAACCCATCAACCACCTTTGTCGATGAACCACTGCCCATGGAAGGCGACTTTGCTACGATGGACTTGCATTCATCACCAAGCCAGATTAACGGTTTTCTCCCAAACTCAACCGACCAGCAACACCAATCTACATTCCGATACGATACCCTAACCTGGGCAAAGGAACATCCTTCATTCCCCGAACCACAGGATACCATTCTAGCCACCGCCGGAATTTACCCCAAATCATCAAATCTTACCTCGATCCTAGATCAGCCCGATCGATCCATCTCAACCTCTGACTCTCCAAGATCCAATTATCTCAACCCACAACAGCACTCATCCCTCGATGAGAACACTCCTCAGATCACTGTCACAACTCAGACCATACCATCCAACCCTACCTCACCCCTACTTCGGCTCAACATGAACCACCCGGCAATGCCAACCGGTCCTAGTATCTCTCTCACCTCTGCCACCCCATTGACGGCCAAGCCAAACCAACAAATCCCTAACCTATTTGATTCTATCAACGACCAATCCTTGGCTGGCTCAACACATCATCATAACCTAACCGATCCATCCCAGTCTGATAACAACATCAATCATCATCATCATCAAAATCCCACCGACGAGCTCCTCCAGTCATTCATTAACAGCACCAACAATAATCATCATAACAGCAGCAGCAGCAGCAGCAGCAGCAACAACAACAATCACACCAACAATCTCTTTCAATCTTTGGTCACTCATCCTAGAAGTACCTCTCAGAACAGCCAACAGCATAATCTATTCCTCAGCCCTCGTCCCATCAGAGCTCGTCAACGATCTAAATCAGAATCCATGGGCAATCATCAATCCCCCTTAATCGGAACCGACTCTTCAAAGCCATTCTTCTCACTTAACCCACCCACCACCTGTCCCCCACCGATCACCCAATTCTTCCCAATCAGTCCACAATCCAATCCAGTCCCTCAACATCCAACAACTGCATCCTCATCCTCATCCCCATCATCCGAGTTTTGGACGACCCTCCAGACCGGTCGACAGCCCGCCCTGAGCTCCCAGCTCCTTCAAGCCACCTCGGATACCTCCTCTTGTGCACTCGATGGACAGGGACAGATCATCCAACAGCTGGCCGATTCCTCTTACCTCCAGGGACTTCTCGAGGAGTTCAACATAAAAAAGCCAGTCGATCCCGAGTCGGCCGTCCCCTTCCATTCCATGCTGAGGCCGACCAGTCAGCTCCACCATCGACGCTCCCACTCGGTTAGTCATCCAGCCGGCCATCGTCGGGGCCGTTCCGAAGGACTCATCGCTGCGCCGATGGCCACTCCCTTCAACTCCTTCATTCCCCAGCTAATCTCCTCCGGACCCTCTTCACAAGCCTACCCCAACGGACTAACCCCACATACCCCATCCCTCGCCGCGCAACAAGGTCTATTCCTATCCGACTCAAGCTGGTCGGCCGGCTTCCCACTCGAGAGACCCAGTCCATATCCATCCCCGTTCCCCGGCCCTTCCCAAGCTGCACCATCTCCCGCTACCTCTGAGGCTTGTTTCCCACAGTATTCCTCCCGCCCTCGCTCTTACTCTCACTCATCCTTTGAATCAGAAGATACCGCTGGCTCAGTCCCTAACCAATCATTCCTTCCTATGGAATTCCGCTCCAAAACGACCGCAGCTACTAAGGCTGCTGCTATCAGACGTAGGAAGGTCGGCGTCGCGGCTAGGTATATCTGCGAGATGTGCGGCGAATCTTTCACGAGACGTTACAATCTCAGAGGTCTGTCCACCATTCATCCTATTCGTTTTTACCGCATACACTAAATCGGGGAGGAGGGGTTTACTTTAGGTCATCAACGGGCTCATAAAGGAGAGAAACCATTCGCATGTGGATACCCAGGATGTCAGTAATTTCTTCCCACAAGTAAATTCCTCTTATATTGTTCTGAGAGCTTGGCGGTTTTGTCTTTGATGAGCTAGGTACCTCTCGATTTGCCCGAGCCCACGATCAGAAACGGCATTACAAGTTACATCTTGGCGTCAAAGATTATAGCTGTCCTGTGTGTCGCAAAACTTTTATCCGACTTGACGTATGTTTTTTCTTATACTTCTCTTCCCACCGACTCGGACCTGGGTTCACACTTTCTTTTTGTGCATAGGCGTTACAAAGACATCATAAATCGGATGCAGGACAGGCTTGTTTCCAAGAGCTCCAGCAACTATCTTCTACCTTAATCGGAGCAGCCAGTGGGACGGAGACGTCTTCAAACAATGGAGCTGGAACCACAGGGTCCGTCGAAGAACACTCAGAGTTTGACAACTCTGGCTCCTTCGACTCTTCCATCATCCCTTCGAGCAGTAATCCAGTCGATCATGATGAAACTCCCGAGAATGCCACGTTTAATGAGCACTTTGCCTTCCATCAGGCCCACCCTCATTCCCAACCGCGACAACAACAGCAGCATCTTCTTTCTCAACAACATAATCTCGACCACCTCCTAGATCATACACTGGAATACCATCTCGATCATCAGCAACAGGTCCAACTCTCTCAACACCTCGACCACCACCATCACCAACAACAGCAAACTCAACATGACCAAAGGGACGCAAATAATCATACACTCGACTCCTCGAGTTCTGACTTCTTTAACTGCCTGTCATCCGGTCAATAGATCTTTTTACGGCCAAAGATACACATAAACTATCTACTTAAATACGTATGTAATGTTTTCATCCTTTTTGCTTTCGTATATACATGTGTTTCTGTATATGGTGCTTTGCTCTATCTACTCTGTCATCTCTTTCATGCATCAAGAAGAAGAAGAAAAAACTTGCATCTGTTACTGTCTCCTGTTTCTATCTCTGTTTTTGTCTTTTGTTTTATGTATTCTTCTTCACCAAAAAACTTAAAAAACTTGACATCAAAAAAAAGAAAATACCTCCAAAATTTAAAAGTACAACGGATAATTTGGTTTCCTTTTATTTATATATTTCCCTCTTTCTTTTGTTGATAAGCAATCTATGTTTTTGTTTCTGTCGTTTGATGTAAGTTCGTTACATAAAGAAGTAGGATTTTTTTCTTTCCTTTCTTGCTTTCTTTTCTTTTCAAGTATAGACAGTGTTTTTTCTTTGTTTGGTTTGTTTGGTTGTACTTAGGGGTTTTTTTTTACACTGCATGAGTCAATCTTGTCGTTTCGGAAAATCTTGAACCCAATTTTTAGAAAAACCATTTACACATACGACAAGATCCCATAATCTTGTAATTACCAAAAAAAAAAACCTTCTGAGTTTCTGTCCAACAATGGTAAATATTTTAGACTTTCTCCAGTCCTGAACTCGAATCCAATATTTTAACACTTTCTCTGGTCTTGGATTTTGTTTAGTTCCATGCCCTCCTCCCAATAACACCAGCCCCCTTCCTGATGATCAAAACTCATCTCCAGATTGAATTTACTCGTTGCTCCGGTTGTCTATGGCCTGCAAGGATCAACCAACCAACCAACCCATCCACCCATCCAAGATCTGCCTGATTTTGGTGGCCATCAATTCTAAAATTGGATACAATTTCTTGGTAAGCTTGATTACTTGTCATCTCTGAAAATATTTAACTGACTGGTATTTGTACTTAGGCTTGCTTTTTTCACCTTACAGCCCACTTCTGTCACGTCTGGCATTCCACTGCATTCAAGTCCTAGTGCCAGCCACTTGCCACCCACCAACTTGTTCAACACATATACACCTAGCACTGATACTCTTATTGGACACACCAATGACTTGTTGGCTCCTAGAAGCTTGATTTTCCAGTCTATATTTCTTCTACCCCTGGTGGCGCATCCATTCATCTTGTCCTACCTCAATTCTTGCTGCTCTGTTCTTGCTTGAGTGTGGTGTCAGCTTCCTTATCTTTTGTTGCAAGAAGAACCAAAGAAGTAACAAGACCAAATGGGGTCCATTAAGACCAATGTCCAACCTTTCTATCTCTTTCAACCCTCAAAACAAATTGTCCTTGGCTGAATTTCAAATCTCTGTTGCTGCTAAATTTACTTAGGACTACAGCAGCATCAACCACATGATCTTAGAAGGAAAAAGCAGCAGCCCTGACTTGGACTGGTCACATCCTCAAGAATAAACAAATAAACAATTCCCCAAGCAAAATCCAATCCAGCTCTTGGACAATCTCCCTTTTTCCCACTGGATTCAATAAGTAAAAGCTTTGCATTAATCCAAGGGGAGGGTCATGGTGGAGATGGAAAACCTGCATGATGGGATTTTCAAAGCTCAGTGGGAAGACTTTTTGGCTTGGTTGGTGAACCAGTTTTTATGCTCAAGATCAGGGGTAATCACAGCACCAACATGGATTTAACAGTTGCAAAGATTCTGATGAGGATTTAAAGGAGGTAAGCCTCACATCTTTCTGTTGCTATGCCCAAAAGGTATTGTCTGATGTTTTTTTTATACCAGATCAGTCAGGTGATCCAGAGTTTGAGGACCTCAATGTGCACATGTATAAGATTTATGTCAAGCATGACATGGATACCAACTAAAAATGTATTCATCCTGTGTATCTCAATCCCAAAAAACCAGATCAATTCCTAATCCTCACTGCAGGCAATGTTGCAAAATGGGCCAAAGATCTAGTAAGTGGCTTTTTTCTCTCATGAGCTGAAATTTTCAAGATCTGATTTCTTGTTCTTGGATTTTTTAGTGGTTGTGGGTCCCTGGGTTAGATTAATTTCTCTGCCTGGCCATCTCAAATTTGAGAGCCTCAAATCACATGCAAATGCTGAGGTGCCCCCAACAGTATCAAGCAAGGGTAGCACAATTCTGGAGTTAAACAAGTTGATACTTAACCAAAATAAATCAAATACAAACCACCCACCCTCTCCCCCTTTTTCACTTTACAGTGATCTATCTTCCAGCAAGCTGACAAACTATTTGGATTTCATCAGCATTTCTCCTCACAAAAGAATTGTAGTATTTGATATCCTTCTTCACCACAACATCAATCATTAAAAAAAATCAAATCTCTTGATTTAGAAGATTTAAAGGCCATTGAATTCAATTTTGGTGTCATCACCAAGCTCTGTAGCAAAATTACTAAGTACAAAGGACATCTTCCTAGATCCAAATAATTTTTTTATAGTATTCCCCCTCCTGTGTTGTTCTATCCCACCTTCTTTTTGTTGTTCTAGACCACTAACCTTTTGGATATGGTTCAAACAACTTGGTTGGCTTCCTAGCTTGTACCACTCCTTGATCATCTGCTTCCTAGCTTGTCTTATCCCTGTTTTGCCTCACTGTTCTCAGTCTTTATCCTTGTTTGACTGTGTTTTGCTAGACCAATAGCACTTTGGCTATGGTTAGAAAAAACCACTCCTTCTCAGTCTGCTTGCTAGCTTGTCTTATACTTGGCCAGCCTCACTGTTCTTGGTCTGCTCCCCAGCTTTTCTTCACTTTGGTCTGCCTTTCTAGCTGCTTGTTTTATTTAAAAATCAAAAAGAATTTGTTTACATAGTCCTAAAAGAGCAATGGTCAAAAGAGCCAGAATACAATTTCCATTAGCCATCTCAGACCCCAACACTGTCAGCATAATTACCTACGTTGATTTCATCCCAGTTAAACTAGGATGCAAACAACCAATGTAAAGTAGGATAAACCCAACCAATGAAATATAAAACCAAGGGGGGTCCCTTGGATTTATATTTCATCAGTTGATGTCAACCAATTTTAAATTGGTTGAGTGCATCCCAGTTTAACTTGGATGACTTCATCCTAGGCAATTATGCTGGCAGTGCAAAAAGGATAGATTCAACTTTGTCCAACTTAATTTTTTCCCAGTATTTTTTAGCTTGTGCTATTGGGAGATCAATAATTATTTGTAATGATTGGGTCATTTTGTCAGAATTCTGGCCTCTCTGTCTGATAAACACTTCCCTGTTTGACCAAGTGGTCCCATACTTCCTGTTTGACCAAGTGGACTACTTTCCTTTCAGACCATGTTCTCTTATTATCTCCTGTTTTCCTTTCCCCAGTACCCTTTTGAGAATTTCTGAAGGTTATATTGTTGAGTCAATTCCAATAACTATACCCACTTCATGATTGGCCCAAACCAAACGGCAATTCAAATCTGGATATTATTGGTATGGGTCTTTATTCCTTTGTAACTCCTTGAATGGCTTTATGATGACCCAGGTTGTTCTGTGTTTTTGGTGAGATACAAAGATCTTACCAATCTACTCAAATATTTGGTCCTTTCCTACACAAAAATTCTACCAAACTGTTCCCTTTGTTGTATTTGTAAGCTGTAAATTTTTTCCTATTGCTTTTGAAGACCTTCTCAGTGATGAAACTGTGGCTGAGGGAAGGTCGTGTATTGTCTAGCCTCCCTCTTGATATTACCTTTCCCACAGCCATACTTTTCCATTTCATCAACAGCAGCTTGGTCAGCTCAAACCCATCCTCATTGCTGGTGTCTGTGGGAATGAAATCCTGGGTCTTTTTCTGCCCATTTAGGAACAGCTGAAAGCTTGAATTAACATTCCATTCTTTCAATAGAGCCCTTGGGGTCTTGTATGAGCCCAGTTCAATATTTTTTTGTTCAGTACATTATCAAGTTCCTAAACAGAGAAAATCACAAGCACACACCAGAATGATGATTAGTTGGGAGTTTCTGAAAAAGAAATTTACCCATTCTTGAGCCCATGCTGCTGTGGATCAGATTCAAGGTCAAATATCTGGATAAAATCTGGGTAATTCTGTGAGAGATTGAGGTTTGGAATACTTGATTTAAATGGCCAATTCTTCTGCAAGAAGTTATGGTAGCTCAATAATAGATCATAAAATTCATTAAGATCATGTGGTGTGATCATGGTAAGTGTGAGGAAATGTGCAATTTTTGATATAAGGGTGGGTGATTCAAGTAATGATAAAACTCAGTGTTGTTCTTCAGTTTCAGCGTTAGTTTTGGGTTTAGTCCAGAGAGGAATCAGGGAGATATTGTATTATACTTTATAAAGAATCGTCCATATGGAAGCCTTCAGAGATCCAAGGCTTGCTGCTGTCATGAGACATAGTGCGGGCCTGCCTGCACCATAGCCGGCACCATATGTACATAGTCTATCACGTACATGTCACAGACAGGCTAATTATAGTCTGCTAGGACAAGGATCCACATCCCTTCCTCATCCTGCAATCTGAATTATAGTATATCAACCACCCAGACCCAGTGCCTTCCTCTCCTGATACTGATAATAACATATTGCAGGATCCAAAACTACAGAGACAAAGGCAAGAAACAGAAACCAAGAAACCCAAACGACTCCAACCTAATCCGCACTTGAAAATGGATAAAGTGGAGCAACTCTGACAACAGCTTGAGGAGATGACTCAGGAAGGAGAAAACAAACAGTCCCTCCAAAAACTGGCCAAAGCGCAAAGGGACCAACCATCCCCACCCCAACCTGCGGGCCCTAAGATTGCATGCCCGGAAAATTTTGATGGTGAGAGCGGGGAAAAGGCGGAGACTTTTGCCTGCCAAGTGGAAATTTACACATCCATCAACAGCACCATTTTCCCCAACAACAAGACAAAGATGTTGTTTGCTGCATCCTACCTTACCGGTGTGGTAATCCTGTTCCTTCTCACATCAATTCTTCTAAATCGTATAAAACATCCATATATTAATAAATATTGTTTCAGATTCAGATTCTACACCTCATTTTACCCCTAGTCACTCACTCAAACCACCCTGGATTTCCTTTTGGATCAGAAGTTATTAGCCTTCATAGTTTTCATAGGTACATTCTTTTCTTTTCTTGTCTTTTGGCTTACATCATCCAAGTCATTATTATTCAGTAAGTACAACATCTTAAATAATCTACAACAAATGATCATCATTACTACATACATTCACTTCACCATTAAAGTTGTAGTCTTTTTGCTCATCACTAGTACTATTGTGGACATTTCTCATCATCATATCTTGTAATACTGTGCTCATCATTTTTTCCCCTCTTGAAGGGCCTTTCCACATATATACTCCACTCTTATTTCTGTATACCCATATGCATTTTCTACCCCATACAACCTCGGGCATTGATAAATCCACGCCAATGGGCGCACGCCCACACCCAACGCACGCCAATATAAAAAAAGGTGTGCTGCCCGCACACCTTTTTTTTGGGCGTTGATAAACGCACGCCACCGGCGCACGCCAATTTTTTTTGGCGTGCGGGGCCTACACGCCATGTTTGTTTGGTGTGTGGGGTCTACACACCAAAAAAAAGGGCTTGTGAGACCCACACGCCAAAAATGGCGTGCAGGTCTCACACGCCCTTTTTTTTGGCGTGTAGGCCCCGCACGCCAATTTTTTTTGGTGTGCGGGTCCCACACGCCAATTGTTTGGTGTGCGCTCCCACACGCCAATTGTTTGGCGTGTGGGAGCGCACACCAAACAATTGGTGTGCGGGTCCCCCTCGCTCACATAATCAAATTGGAGGGCCAATTCGATTATGTGAGCGAGGGGAGGACTTCCTCCCGGCACAAGGTTGTATAACCTCCTCAGCCGGGAGGACTTCCTCCCAGCTGACAAGGTTATACAACCTCGTCAGCCAGGAGGAAGTCCTCCTGGCCGACAAGGTTGTATAGCCTCTCCGGCCGGGAGGACTTCCTCCTGGCCAACAAGGTTGTATAACCTCGTCAGCCGGGAGGACTTCCTCCTGGCCGACAAGGTTATACAACCTCGTCGGCCAGGAGGAAGTCCTCCCGTCTGGCAAGGCTATACAACCTCGTTGGCCAGGAGGAAGTCCTCCTGGCCGACAAGGTTGTATAGCCTTGCCGGCTGGGAGGACTTCCTCCTGGCTGACGAGGTTGTATAACCTTGTCAGCCGGGAGGAAGTCCTCCCAGCCGACAAGGTTATACAACCTTGTCAGTCGCTCACGTAATTGAATGGGCCCTCCCATTCGATTATGTGAGCGGGGGATGTGTATATCCCCATACACATAATACATGTATGTATTATGTGTATGGGGATATCACATGCCATATCCCCCCACACGCCAAACAATTGGCGTGTGAGAGCGCACGCCAAAAATTGGCGTGCGGGCCCTACACGCCAATTTTATTTGGCGTGCGGGCCACACGCACGCCAAAAATGTGTGGGAACCACACGCCATTTTTGGCGTGCGTGTCTCACACGCCCTTTTTTTTGGGGTGTAGACCCTACACGCCAAAAAAATGGTGTGTAGGCCCCGCACGCCAAAAAAAATTGGTGTACGCTGTTGGCGTGCGTCTATCAACACCCCTTTTTTTTATTGGCGTGCGGGCTGCACGCCCATCTACAGGCGTGTGACACTGCAGGGGTGCGGTTGCATGCCCCGTTCAGAAAAGGGTGTGCGAACCGCACACCCTTTCTATGTGTATAGGCAGGGGCGTGCCCCTACCTATACACATGCTGATGTCATGTGTACACAGGAATGTACGCATGACATCAGCAACCGGAGGGAATTCCTCCGGTCAGGAGGTTGTACACCCTCCTTGGGCGGAGGATCCCCCCCGGTCCAGGAGGTTGTACAACCTCCTCAACCGGGGATCCCCCCGGTCCAGGAGGTTATACAACCTCCTCAACCGAGGGATCCCCCCCGGTCCAGGAGGTTGTACAACCTCCTCAACCGGAGGGATCCCCCCCGGTCCAGGAGGTTGTACAACCTCCTCAACCGGAGGGATTCCCTCCGGTTGAGGAGGTTGTATAGCCTCCTTGACCGGAGGGATTCCCTCCGGTCGAGGAGGCTGTATACCCTCCTTGACCACAGGGATTCCCTCCGGTCAAGGAGGTCATACAACCTCCTTGACCGGGGGTATCCCTCCAGCCAACGGCCTTGCAGTCCCCCCCGGCAGGGCGTGCCGCTGCACACCCATCCTTGGGGGTGTCGCACGCCTGTAGATGGGCGTGCAAACTGCACGCCCATCTACAGGCGTGCCCACACCCAAGTATGGGTGTGCAGCCCGCACGCTGATAAAAAAAAGGCGTGCAGGCTGCACACCTTTTTTTTAAAGGGCGTGCGTGCGCCCATGGGCGTGGATGGGCGTGGGTTTATTAACCCCCTACAACGTCTATGACCTTTTACACCCAATACTAGATTCATTTTCTTCAAAGACACTTTTCCCCCATAAAATTTAGATATCTTTGCCATTAAAACCTTTTACACAAACCCTTTTTCCCTCACAACTCCTCCTCATCTCCCCATACCTCAGAGGTATTAGTAGTCACCTTATAAGTACTAGTCAGTCTAAGATTAAAATAGAAAAGCCACGCCTTTTATTTTATTCTTAGTGTTACAATCTTCCCCATCAGCATTAGTCAGGAAGGCAGCTCTTATATCTGCAACTTTTTCATAACATACATTGGTAGTAGTGTAGTTATACACATCCCTTCCAAGCTGTATTCTGGCCTTAGAGTAGTTCCACACCGGACCCGCAGCCGTGTGGTCCGCTCTGTACATCAACCTAGACATGGAAGGGGCGGACGTCTCATACAAAGGGTTGACAAAAAAATTTGGGGCAATGTACTTTGACTCTGAAAAGAAGGGGAAGGCGGAACGGGTGTTGCAAACGCTACAACAAACCAGGTCAGTGGCCAATTATACCACTCATTCCTCACTCAAGCCACAACCACAGGATGGGAGGTCCCAACCCTCATCAGCCAATACAGACATCAGTGGGCCGCTACGCTACACTACGCTATTTGACCTGTAACTGTTAGCGTAGCAGTTATTTTTTTTGCCAGAAAATTTGTAGTGTTAGCTGACGCTACACTCCGCTAAACTAACAGTTAGCGTAGCAAGAAATGTTTCTGCCAATTTTTTTGTAGTGTTAGCTTTGGAAAATAACCGCTACACTAACAAGTAGCATAATTTTTTTTCTGCTAACACATATTGGAGTTCCCATTAGCATAGCGGCATCAGATCTACGCTACGCTACGCTAAATGTTAGCTGTAAGCTGATTCTTTCCCACTAAATGTTAGCTGTTAGCTGATTTTTTTCCTGCTAAATGTTAGCTGTTAGCTTAATTTTTTCCCACTACACTATGCTCAAATAGTGCAAAGTGTTTGCCCACAGCCAGCTGAGTGAATAGTCTGAACATATCTTTTTGGGTGGATTAAATCCCTGCTTGTTTTACCAATAGTTGTGGTGATGTGCTTGGGCAAAGAAAATGATGTGGGAACTTTGAAAGTTTTTCCCTTGCACAAATTGCCTTGCATTGAGGCTGTGATTATTTTAAATTAATATTTTCATGAATCCTGTTGAAGAATTTCTTTTCCAGCTGTGCTTGCTTCCTTTGAGTTAAATAAGCATTTCTTCTCATTCTCTGATGGGCATTCTGATTACTGTTCTGGGCAATTTCCATATGATTTAAATGTGTTATTCAATTGAAATTTGTCCAGGCAGTAACCATATTTCCCAAAGCAATGAAAGAAATGCATATCCAAACATTGGAAAGAGAAAAAATGGAAAAGAAACAAACAATTGTTTTTTTGAAGAAAAAAAAAAAAAAAGGATAGAAATCAAAAAAAAAAAACAGAAATAATATGTTTTGATTGCTGTAGTTGCACAAGTACAGGAGTTAAAACAGCATTTTGATTGATTTACTTGTGAAAGTTGAGATTTTTGATTGCTTGACTTGCACAAGTACAGGATCTATAATTGGGCAGAATGGACCAGCTTTGAACTCAGACAGTGCAATTTATCACTCCTGCTATACTAAAAGTAACTGCAACATGCCTAATCAGTGCCACCCTCATTGGTGAGTAGGATTTGTAATGAGGGTGACATTGATTAGGTATTTTGCAGTTACTTATAATATAGCAGGAGTGATAAATTCCACTGTCTGAGGTCAAAGCTGGTCCACTCTGCCCAATTATAGATCCTGTACTTGTACTGCAAGTCAAGCAATCAAAAATCTCAACTTTCACAAGTACATCAATCAAAATGCTGTTTTAACTCCTGTACTTGTGCAACTACATCAATCAAAACAGCTTATTTGCGTTTTTTTTTTTTTTAATTTCTATTGTTATTTTTTTTTCCATTTTTTCTCTTTCCAATGTTTGGATATGCATTTCTTTCATTGCGTTGGGAAATATGGTTACTGCCTGGACAAATTTCAATTGAATAACACATTTTAATCATATGGAAATTGCCCAGAACAGTAATCAGAATGCCCATCAGAGAATGAGAAGAAATGCTTATTTAACTCAAAGGAAGCAAGTAAAGCTGGAAAAGAAATGCTTCAACAGGATTCATGAAAATATTAATTTGAAAGAATCAATGCCTCAAGAAAAGAAATGATTGCTATACTCCCACAAGTATAGCACTAAACTAACAGTTACTGTAGCGCTAAAAGAACAGTGAGTGCACTGCAAAAGGGCACTACGCTAACAGTTAGTGTAGCTGAAAAGAATTCTACTCTAACAGTTAGTGTAGCTGAAAAGAGTGCTACGCTAACAGTTAGCGTAGCTGAAAAGAGCGCTACGCTAACAGTTAGCGTAGCTGAAAAGAGCGCTACGCTAACAGTTAGCGTAGCTGAAAAGAGCGCTACGCTAACAGTTAGTGTAGCTGAAAAGAACACTACACTTACAGTTAGTGTAGTGTTTGTTCCAGCTAACACCGCTAAAAATCAGCTGACAGGAAATTCCTGTAGCGTTAACTTTTTTTTTTTTGATGTCGCTAACGCTACGCTACCCGCCGCTATTTCTTTTTTAACAAATTTGTTTTAGCGTTAGCTGAAAAAATCTTCAGCTAACAGTAACTTTGTGTTAGTGTAGCAACAAAAGCTAACATTACGCTACGCTACAGCTATTGTTAGCGTAGCGGGCCCACTGTTGATACAGACAAGGCCTTACATGACTGGCCTGCACCACCTTTACCACCATCAACAAGGCCGCAAGCCTGGCCCTGGAGCTTGAATCCAAGATGCACAGAGCAGAGGAAACCACAGGATTGGCAAAGAACCAGTTAGACCCCAACACCATGGATACATCCACAATTACCAGCCAACTCTCTGACAGCAAGAAACCCTGCATGATGCGGGAGGGCCTTTGCTTCTGTTGCGGGAAGCACGGGCATATTTCCCGCAATTGCCCAAGAATGAAGGGGAAAGGATGAACACCTGCCTCAGTCTCTGCACTCAAGGACCAGATTGGCCAACTTGATGATGGATTGGCAACACTTAAAGCAAGAGGACAGGCGGATAGGACCAGTAAGGGATAGGCCAACAAGTCAAAAAATGGTGACGCTTGGGAATGAATGTGTTGCCCTTCCCAAGAGCAGCGGAGTTGTCATGTAGTATTGGTGCTAGTCAGAAATTACATGTGAATTAAATTGATCCCCGGTGTGTTCTTCCTTGCACCATCAGTACAACTTTCAGAGCCACACCCCAGAACCCCTACCCCCCCCTATCCTTCCTCATTGATTCCGGACCAACCCATGACATTCTGAGAAAGTCCTATGCGTCCCAATGGGGAATTCTCAGCGCCGCATCCGCCTTGGGGCGGACCATCTTGGGATTTGACGGTTCCTCAAGCAGAGCAACCCATGAGATCAATCAAACCTTGAACGATGAACCCCGCCCATCCCAATTCATCATCACCTGTTACAATTTCATGTCTCTATCTTTCTTCCTTTCCCTTTCCACTATGTGTCACTCATTTTCTTTCTTCCAGATGCATATTCATTACACCTTCTTTCCCACAGACTGTCCCCTAGTCACTATAGTTTATATGCTGTAGATAGAGAAGAAATAAAGTCATCTGTTTTCTGCGTCAGTTCCCTGAGACCATCCTCCCGTCTCTTGTAGTGCAGAGCTTTCTTCCTCCCCACAAGCTAGCAGCCTGGCCCTTTTTGGGCTTCTTTTGTCTTCCTCTCTGGTCACAAGCTTTTCTCCTTGCGCCCAAAAACACTCATCTCACTGCCTCAAAAGGCCTAATTTTGTCCTCACCCAACTAAAAGACTTGTATGATGGTGTACTAGGGATGCCTTGTATCTGCAAATATGGACACCAGATTGACTGGACAAACCATACCCTATTGACCCCCACATTGCAGCTGCTTTGGCGGTTTTTGTCTATTCCAAAAAAACAGCTGGAAAGCTTGTACACCCTGTAGATAGCACCAAGAGCCCTGCACAGAACCTCAAGACCAGATATGCCCACCAAGTACCCAATAAAATTATTGCTACTGCCAAGAAAGTATTGTCCTTTCTGCCAAAATCCCCGCAGACGCAGACGGTCAACAGGCCCATGGGGAAAGCTAGGATCAGTGACAAGGGGGTGTGTGCTTCTAGTGCAATAGCAACCCTACAATGTGAGTCTGATAGATCTCTGTATCTCTGTAGAATATATCACTTGTTCTAGTCTTCCCTTTTACTCATGTCACACCTGTGACACCTCATTCTTCCATACCATGTTCCCATTTCTATTCCTTTCTTTCCATCCATTCTCTTCTCTTCATGACACTTCTTCCATCTCAACTCAACTTGCTCAATACACTCAACAACTCAACCTCAGTCAACTCTCAACTTCAATATCAACTCAATCAACCCATCACTTCCAATAAACACTTCCTTCAATACTCATCACTCCCTACTTCTCTCTATTCCTCTATTCATCTCTTATTCTATCTCTCTCATTCAACATCTCATACTTTTGTCTTCTGTCTGGTGAGATCTGACTCACTCACTTCTTATATCTCTCAATGACAAATAAGTAACTTCTCATTCCTGGTTCTATCTTCTTTCATCCTCATTCTCTTTCCTCCTCTTCTCTTAGCCTACATTTCACAAGCTTCCTTGCTACAAACTGTTGTTTATTTCCTTTTCTCTCTTTACTATTCTTGTCCTGAAATTTCCTAACTGTTTTAACTTCTTTAAGTGTTTTTGGTTTCATTTCTGCAATATATTCAGATTAAAAACTCTTTTAATCTCTTCTGTATTTAATTCCCAAAACATCTGGCAAGCCTCTTCCCCCCCCCCCCCCCCCCCCCCCCCCCCCCCCCTAGGATACACCCTAGTGGAGATCAATACAGCCAAAACATTGTGGTCAACCTCTGCCCAATTGGCAGCAAAAGGAAAAGCGGTGACTACAGTGCTGACTCCAGAGGAATTAGTCCCACAGTGCTACCACCGTCACCTCAACATGTTCTGGAAATAAAGAGCCATGAGGCTTCCCCCGCTGTGGTGTGCAAAATGTGTTCCAAGTATCAAATCACATAGAGTCACAGTTTACTATTGATAAGGAGACATATTTCTAGATGTATTATTGCATAATTAGGTTCTACCGGTCATTTAACCCCTAGTCACTCACTGGAACCACTAGGCTAGCTCCCCTCATTTAAAAGAAATCTGGATTAAACTGTTATTTCAGACTTTAGGAATATATATTGATAGTACATAGTATAGAATTAGATTCAAGTGCATAGTTGTAGTATATTTAATGGATACCACCACCACATGGATACCACCACCACATGGATACACAACCACCACATGGATACCCTTACCACCACCATCATATGAGCACCTCTATGGCAGTCACACCAGCAGAAATCCCTCATGTTTTACTATAAAAGGAGAGGTTTTCTCTCCTCAGTTTGAGCATGCGAGAGGAGGAATCCTAAGCAGAACACACATCTCATTTAGAGTTTCCATCACAAATCCAAGTAAATCCCACAGTGTGATCTCAATCAAGTGACCCATCAAAATCTTTCATACCTCAGAGGATATATAAGTAGTCCAGTAGCTAGTATCACTATTTGTGCTCTTAAAAGTAAAATTGACTTTAACCCATTGTTCTCTTAACTGAAGGTTAAGGAAGAGGGCAAATACACTTTGAATAGTTCACATATAACATCAGTTCCGTCAAGAATTCTTTTTACCAGTTTATCTACACTTCAATTACAAATATATAAAAAACACATAAAAGATATTTACTTTAAGACTTATTTCCATCATCTGACTCAAGCCTGTTGTAAACTCTACCCCGGCTCTATTCCCATAAAAATTCCACCACCAACCCATTTCCACTGAAGTCAAGTTTCGATCTAGGTCTGATAAGAGACTGCTACACATAAGTTTTCTCTATCATTAGTTTGCCACAACAAATAAAATAAATAAATTTGTTGTGATAGCTCTTGTGTAGTATCATAGAGGGGCAGGTCTTTCAAACCACCCGTAGAAGTTGTAATATTCATCTTACATATTTGAAATATTATTACTGGTATTTCCCCCTTGCAGAACTGCCACCCGTCCCAAAAGGAGTTCTCACATCTGGTGTCCCAACAGTGGCCAACAAAATTCAGAAGATCAACAAAAGAACATCATCAGCAACAGGAAATCAACAAACAGTGGATAACAGCAAGACGGGAAACCAGGAACAGGAGCGGGTTTGGTACAACCCCAGTCTGACAGAACAGGAACAGGAGTTTATCAGTGAATACATAGACGAGGTCCCCCAAGACAATAAGGATATTCACGTTTTGACTCAAGATCAATCAGAAGTCTAGAAAGGGACACAGGAGCAAATACCACAATGGCGGATCTAACTACTAACCCTCAGTAATTATCCAGGAGCAGGAACAGGAGATATCTAAGCTGCAAGTTTCCTTGGAAGAAGTTATGCAAGAAATGCGGGAAATGTGTAAGAGTGGGAAGGACTAAAAGCCTTACTCAGGACACCTCAGAATATACCTCTCCCAGAGACGGGCGTTCATAAACGCACGCCAACGCCAACCAGCACCCATTTTTTTTTGGTGTGCGGGGCCTACAGGGCATTGATAAATGCACGCCGATGGGCGCACGCCCACGCCCATTGCACGCCGATAAAAAAAAAGGCGTGTTGCCCGCACGCCTTTTTTTTTGGGCGTGCGGGCTGCACGCCCATCCTTGGGCGTGGGCACGCCTGTAGATCAGCCGCACGCCTGCCGGGGAGGACTGCAAGCCCCTCGACCGGGAGGGATCCCTCCCGGTCGAGGAGGCTGTATACCCTCCTCTACCGGAGGGATTCCCTCCCGGTCGAGGAGGCTTTATACCCTCCCGCCTCGACGGAGGGATTCCCTCCCGGTCGAGGAGGGTATACAGCCTCCTCGACTGGAGGGATTCCCTCCCGGTCGAGGAGGGTATACAGCCTCCTCTACCGGAGGGATCCCTCCAGTCGAGGAGGTTGTACCACCTCCTTGACCGGAGGGATTCCCTCCCGGTCGAGGAGGTGTACAACCTCCTCAACTGGAGGGAATCCCTCCGGTCAAGGAGGTGGTACAACCTCCTCAACCGGGAGGGGAATCCCTCCGGCCGAGGAGGTTGTACAACCTCCTCGACTGGAGGGATCCCTCCGGTCGAGGAGGTTGTACAGCCTCCTCGACCGGAGGGATTCCCTCCCGGTTGAGGAGGTTGTACAGCCTCCTCGACCGGAGGGATTCCCTCCCGGTGAGGAGGTTGTACAACCTCCTCAACCGGAGGGATTCCCTCCCGGTCGAGGAGGTTGTACAACCTCCTCGACCGGGAGGGAATCCCTCTGGCCGAGGAGGTTGTACAACCTCCTCGACTGGAGGGATCCCTCCGGTCGAGGAGGCTGTATTCCTCAACCGAGCTGATGTCATGCGTACATTCTTGTGTACGCATGACATCAGCATGTATATAGGCAGGGGCGTGCCCCTACCTATATACATAGAATCGGCGTGCAAGCCCGCACGCCAATTCTATGTATATAGGTAGGGGCACGCCCCTGCCTATATACATAGGAAGGGCGTGTGGTTCGCACGCCCTTTTCTGAACAGGCAGGGTGTGCGACCGCACGCCTGAAGGTCGCACGCCGATGGGCGTGCAGCCCGCACGCCGATAAAAAAAAGGCGTGCAATGGGCGTGGGCGTGCGCCCATCGGCGTGCGTTTATCAACGCCCGGGCCTACACGCCAATTTTTTTTGGCGTGAAGGGTCTACACGCCAAAAAACAGGGCGTGTGAGACCCACCCCCGCCAAAAATGGCGTGCGGGTCTCACACACCCTTTTTTTTGGCGTGTAGGCCCCGCACGCCAATTTTTTTTGGCGTGCGGGTCCCACACGCCAATTGTTTGGCGTGCGCTCCCACACGCCCATTGTTTGGCGTGTGGGAGCGCACGCCAAACAATTGGCGTGCAGGTCCCCCCTTGCTCACATAATCAAATTGGAGGGCCAATTCGATTACGTGAGCAAGGGGAGGACTTCCTCCCGGCACGAGGCTGTATAACCTCGTCAGCCGGGAGGGGGCTCGCTCACGTAATTGAATGGGACCTCCCATTCAATTATGTGAGCGGGGGATGTGTATATCCCCATACACATAATACATGTATGTATTATGTGTATGGGGATATCGCATGCGATATCCCCCCATACGCCAAACAATTGGCGCGGGGCCCTACACGCCAATTTTATGGCGTGTAGGGCCCACATGCCAAAAAAAAATGGTGTGTGGGAACCACACGCCATTTTTGGCGTGCGGGTCTCACACGCCCCTTTTTTTTGGCGTGTAGACCCTACACGCCAAAAAAATTGGCGTGTAGGCCCCCACAACCAAAAAAAATTGGTGTGCGGGTTGGCGTTGGCGCGCGGGTTGGCATTGGCGCGTGGGTTGGCGTTGGCGCGCGGGTTGGCGTTGGCGCGCGGGTTGGCGTTGGTGTACGCTGTTGGCGTGCGTCTATCAACACTCCCCAGAGACACCAGCCCCGGCACCCAGACAACTTTGAGATTTGCCACATCAACACCGCACATAGATAGGACACAAGGTTTAGACACAACTATTGGAGTGGGGGAGGAAACTTTCTTAATGAATCCTGTACTTTCACCCTCCTTGGAGAGTCCATCCCCAGAATCAAGTCTACCACCCAGGCCGCAAAGTAAATTATTATTACCAGATGAGCGCAAAGTGTTATGTTAGACCTTAAGAAAACAAATTTCTATTTGAGACGGCGCCAACGTGGAGATGTTTATACAGAGAATAGCGAAATTTGCTTCTATTCAAAGCGCTGGTGCAATTGATTTTGCTTTTCAACTGCCACTTATCATAAACAATAAAAAGATAAGTGAAGCTATTGAGCAAATGGACGGACACGTAACTGGAAATTGGGAGCTTCTCAAGAAACAGATGATTAGGAAATGGGGAAGAGCTATTCCATTTAGAAAATACAAGGAAGATGCTATACCTCAGCTGGTTCAGAAGGCTCAAGAAAGTCAGGGTATCAAAACCCAAATTGAGTACAAATGGTTCATTGGCGAGCTGGAAGAGATGACGGATTACTTTACCAGAATGAAATACAGTCATCTGAACTCAGAGAGTGGAAATCCTTTGTGGAGAGCACTTTAATCTGATCTAAAGAAGGAAGTAACTAAAGAATTAGCCCACGCCAAGAAACTTACAAAAACCAAAGATGGACGCAATATTATTCATGAGTTGGATACCTTAAAAGAATATGTTGAAATGGCACTGATTATCATTGATTTTGATGAAGATGAAACCCCAGAGGTGTCAAAAGAGTCACCTAAAAAGAAGTTTGCAATTCAAGAACCTAATGAAGTGGAAGAATTGAAGGAGAAAATAAAGAAACTCAACAATGCACTAGATTACCAGACTAGAGCGGCACCTCCACATCTTAGCCAACCATCATCACCAGGTTTTGCACATTCAAGACCAGGGTTTTCAGAGACAAGAGCTTGTTTTACCCCGCTGGAATGTTACTACTGTAAATACAAACACACTATAACCCAATGTGAAATATATAACCAAGATATTCAAGAGATGAAGGTATTTAGATATCAGGGGTTTTATTATTATCCAAATAGACAGCCCATTGCAGTAGATAAGGACTCCTTGGTGCGGCAAATGGTACAAAGGTTCCATGAAGAACAAAGCAAGACCACTGCCGTGGATTCAGAATCAACATCAGCCGTCATAGAGCTAGAAGAATGGGGATCATGGGTTCTGCCTCAAATAAACACTGATGAGGAGACTTACAGACCAATATAGGTTTTGGACTCAGAAGATCCCAAAGAATTCAGGAGAAAACCACTCCAGTGACTAGTCAGTCCTTACCGGCCAAATCACAGGAGTCAACCAGCAAATCACCCCCACCAAATCAAGAAGCCTAAAATCTGGCACTCAGAGAAAAAGCCTTCCTGGATCCTGGATGGAGGAGGAAGAAAATGTGGAAGGAGAGGGTTTGCAGCACAGAACACAGGTCTCTGAAAGGGAAAGAAAACCTAGTGAAGAGTCTCCAAAAAGGAAGGAAAAGTCAGACCCTAGATTGGACAAGTCCATCCGCAAAAAGTTCTATAAACAGACATATGTTAGAATGCTACCATGCCCAGAAGAGGGCTTATCTCTTTCTTTTCTCTTTTGCTTTCCAGAGTGTTCCACAGACCATTAGGCCCCCACTAGGCCCCTTTTTGTCATATGTATTTCATCTGTTCCCACATGAAATACAAACCGTACTTAGTTCCGGGCCCTTGCTTGTGAGACATGCTCTCTTGAGTCCCTCTCACAGGTGTTCTAAGTCCCTGAGCATCTTGTGCTCTTGAATTCCTCAGCCCACCCTTTTCTCAGTCTTAGGCCATTGGCCACATTTCCTTCACGGTTCAAAGCCATCTCTACCTCACTAGCTATAACTTCGGTCGTTGTGGTCAGCCTCAATTAACATTCTTTGCCTCCAATCTCTACATTCTAGCAATTTTTTTTCTTTCTTTATCTATTTTCAATCATCACCCACAACTTATCCTCCTAGGATGTCGGACGCTGTCAAAGAAACAACAACTTGAATTCAACTTGGAGCCGATAATTATATGGTTTGGCTTGTGCAAATACAAGCTTGGTTCCTGCGGTGAATCTTTGAGACGTGATCGTAAACGGTGCTCTCAAGCCTGAAGACCCAAAACAACAAGAAGACTGGAATAAAAAGAATGAGCTCGGATACTGCAAGATTGTCGAGTCGCTCGATAGTGAAAATACGGCGTACGTTGGAGGAGCTAAACCATTAGGCCACCAGTACGATGGTCAGTTTGTCTGGAATCTTTGAAGGCTTGATACGCAGCAAACAACAACCTGGCAAAGGTAATCTCCCTAGAAAGCTTCCTGGAAATCGAGTTCAACTCAATACACAATTTGTCTTGGCGATTCAAAAAGCGAATCAAAAGCTCATGCTGGCCGGTATAGATCTTGGAAACAAGATGAGGAACCTCATGATGCTAGCGAGGCTTCCACGCAACGATTCCAAGGCTTCCGCGACGTATCACCATGGGGTTCTCAGGAGAAAACTTCGAGAACATCATCTGCCGACTCGAAAACTATGGAATTCAAAACAAAATCAATGCAAATGACGATTACTGACCCAATCAAGCAGCGCTTTACACACACTCAACCAGCCAAATAACATGTCCGAGCTGCAAGAAGTCCTTCAAATATGCTCTCATTGTCAAAAGACTGGACATACAGTAGACATGTGCTATCAAAAGTATCCCAATAAGCGACTGACATCAACAACGACTCAAGCCCATTTTACAACAGCAGTCGATGAAGACAAGGATGAGGCCTATTTCATTGCCCTAATCAATCACTCAGTAATCCTGTCTTCTCATTTGTCTCAGCCCTTCTGGTCATGAGTCAGGGGGGTGTTAGAATTCCAACATGCCCAGAAGAGGGCTTATCTCTTTCTTTTCTCTTTTGCTTTCCAGAGTGTTCCACAGCCCATTAGGCCCCCACTCTAGGCCCCTTTTTGTCATATGTATTTCATCTGTTCCCACATGAAATACAAACCGTACTTAGTTCCGGGCCCTTGCTTGTGAGACATGCTCTCTTGAGTCCCTCTCTTAGGTGTTCTAAGTCCCTGAGCATCTTGTGCTCTTGAATTCCTCAGCCCACCTTTTTCTCAGTCTTAGGCCATTGGCCACATTTCCTTCAACATACACTCTCACTTTGGAGGAAATTGTAAAAATTGCCCCACATTTCTTGAGAGGTCTACAGGAATCCCAACCAGAATATGAAACACCTGGGAAAGGAGCAAATAATGGAGAACTCAACTGCTCAGTAGGAATAGATGTTGCTCAAGATGAGGATAATTTAGGTCTTACATACGCTTGTCCCCGTAGGGATGGTAGACATGACAATCAACAAGAGAAGAATCAGGACTTTAATTGATACAGGGGCAGAGATGAATATAATTCCAGACACCCTTGCAGATCAGCTAGGACTAGTCACTACAGAGATATTTATGCGTCTCAAGGGTATTGGGGGTCACTTCACACCGATTGTGGGACTAGCAGAAAAATACCAATTAGTGTGCTTCCTGGCTATGTCCACTTGGCTAACTTTTTTGTTGTCAGAGGCTCAGTACATACAGTTTTAGGCCAACCTTTCCTAGCAGACCATAAACGAAGACTAGAGTTATCCAATCAGAAGGGAGAGGTATTAAGCTTTCCTGATTCAGAAGGAAGGAGTATGCATACCTACATGTTTGCCTAGCACTCCAGGATGGCATAAAGAAGCTCCAACCCTTAGGCAGAATTGCTCCTTCCAAGTCATTGATTGGGATATTTTTAATACATTGGGCAATGGAAAATTGGGATTGGCGGAAGATTACATCCCAGTGGTGGAATGGAATCAATTGGAAAAACTGGAATCTATGCTAAAAAGCACCAAGCTGACTTCAAGAGAGGAAGAATTACCACAAGTACAAAACTTGGCCAGTGAGGATTCACACCCAGCCTTAGTAGGAGGCGACCCTTGGCAAGTGTTAGTTGTTGAACCAGTAGATTGGGCAAATGAGTTGGGAGCAGCTATGCTCACAGATGAGGAGCAGCGTAAAGTGGACAAAAGACTTTCAGAAGCGGAGGCAGCATGGGCAGCAACACCTATTGCAGTGGACCACGGATCTGAGTGCTACTGGCTTGAACGTTATATTCCCCGCAAGTTTCAAGAAGTATTTGATGAGACTAACAGGCCCAAGAGGGAGAGGAAAGGACAAGAATGGCTGAGAGAATTACCTGGGGGGTTCACAGACTCACTTGAATTCTTACAGATTCTGAGCTATTCAGGAGAGCATGCATTCATCACACAAGGCTCTTGGACTTCCAGGTTTGGTTTTGTAAGCAGTAAAGTGCACCATAAGCTTTATTTTGGGGGAGGAAACAGATGGTATAGAGCAAATGTATCTAGTAAGAAGGCTAGAGCAGAGAAACGGAGGAAGCCCAGGATATATGCTTCCCCTCAGGAAGGAAACAGTTTTTTTTAAAATAATAAAAATAAAATATTTTATTTTTTTGGTTTTTTTACCAATTTTTTTTGGCAGATAGATGACAGGGGAGAGAAAACAAGAGGACATTTTTTTTGTTTTTTTTTTTCTTTTTGGTTGATTCTAAAGTTTGTTTTATAAAAAAAAAATAGTAATACATAAAAAAAAAAAAAAAAAAAAAAAAAACAAGTTTTTTTTTCTTTTCTTGTCAAATTTAGTCTAAATATGACTTGCGGTGCACGGATCAATGACATGTGTAAAAATAAAGAAAAAAAAAGTTTTTTCTTTTCTTTTTCTTGTCAGATTTGGTCTAAGTATGACTTGCTGCACATGGATCAATGACATATATAATAAAATAAATATATATAAAAAAACCACATTTTTTTTATCAGTATGGGAGTTGCATACATGTAGTGTAAAAAAAAAAAAAAGAAAAGAAAAAAGAAAAAAAAAGGGGCCGACTTACTAAAAATAAGATGAATCAATGTAACGTTGTTGGGCAGCAAACAGCGCGTCACCAATGACGCACACATCTTCCCAGCAATGGTGGGAAGGGTCCAAGTCGTTAATGAAGGTGTCAAGAGTTTTCCGATAATCGGAGGAAAGCTGCACGGAATCGGATTTGAGGGTTGTCTGGAGAGAGATTTTCCAAGGGAGCAGGACCGGCAGCGAGAATTGGTGGCTGCAGATCCAAGTGGAAGTGGGATTGAAACGGGTCGGCCAAGCCAAACCCAAAGGTGAACTCGGGGGACACCGAGAGCGAATTCAAGAATGTATTAGCGGCCGTTTCGACCGCAGTCAAAGGAGAATGGCCTGGCCCAAGAGTTGGGTAGGCGTGATTGCTCCTAGAGAAGAAAAATAAAAAAATAATAATAACAAAATAAAAAAAGAAAACATAAGCAATGTCAGTCAATACAGCTGAAGCAACAAACGGAGCAACAAGTTACTAGGAGAGCGTGCGGACACAAAACGGCCGTGGGCATCTCTCAATCGAGGTCTAGTTACACAGTTGGTGGGGGCGATTGGAACGAGTTTTGACTCGTGAACATTTCTTCGTCTGTTTGGGAGGCACATATGTAAGGTCGCTCAAGTTATCTGCAAAGCTCGGCCAGGAGGATATCGAGGTAGCCACTAGATAAAAAAAAAAAGGAGTAGGAAAAAAAAAAAAAATGAGTTTGAGTAAGCATTGTGTAGAAGCAATTGAATCAACAAAATACAATTTTTTCCAGAAGCGCTTGGGCTTGCCAATCCTGGCGGCAAGGGCTTTGCGGTGGCGGTCATCCCAGTAGTTAAGGAGGGGCCAACATCAATTCCAGCGGGATGGTCAGACCAAGAACGAAGCAATTCCTCGATGTGATCGTTCCAAAATTCTATAGGTCAAAGGTGCAATCCAAGAGGGAGTGTTACATTAGATAACATATATATAAATGGTATAAAAAAAAAAAAAAGGAACAAAAGAAAAAAAAAAATGCTTACAATTGAAGATGTTGTTGGCAACAGGGGGGACAGTCGGCCTGTTGGAGCCAAGAGGCAAAGAAAGATCTGGAGTCAAGGGCTTAGACCCAATACCTGAAAAAGGTTTTGAAAACCAAAAGATCAGCATTGTTGTGGAGAGTGATAGATATATATATATGTATAAAGAAAAAAAAAGAATAATAATAATACATGAAAAAAAACACACTGTCTTTGAGCTCATATTGCTCATCCTGCTCCAACCAGGGACATCCGTCAATGTCTGGTATTGGAGGATAAACTGGTGACGCCGCAGCTACCTGCAAGCGGGTTCGACAATCGCCAAACGTTTGGCCTAATAAGGAGCTGATTTCATTAAGATTTTCCCCAATCACCGAGGCTGGGACATGGGCAGACATAGGATCAAGCGGAGAGCCGGGATCAGATGGATGAAAAGTGGAAGAATCAGGAAACAGGGTGGGGAACCCCCCATCAAAAAGGTGTTGGATTGCTTCTTGGAGCTGGGGAGGGTTTGTAGGGATCCGAAGCTGGTATAAGAGTCACCATCCTCATCGAAGGAATTGGTGGGCGCATAATCCGTCAAGATAGAATACACTAGAGGGTGATGGGAGGGAGGAATAGAGTCAGACATGGTATCAATGAGAAAAAAAAAAAAAAGAAAGAGCAGGGAAAACTTAGCTTTTTTAGAAAAAAAAAAAGGGAAACCAGCAACGGAGTTCTGTTGAGGTCTGATCGGCAGTGGACCAGTATGCATGGTGGGTCCAGCTATGGTGGTGGTAAACAAGGACCATATACACATCAGTAGTGGTTATCAGCCATTATTGATGGAGTTAAGGAAACAAATAAAATCTTACATGAGTTGAAATTGAGTGGCCACCATGGTACTCAATTCACCATAAGTAATTATGGCCAACGGAGATCTTTGAGATTCTTGGGAGAGATATTTACTGCCCGTTCTTGAAGGCCTGCAATGGTGGACAAGATTAAAGTAGCCGAGATTGTGGTTGAGCGGCGATAAAAGATAGGACAATAGGTGGGGGGGGGGCGCATACCACATAATACTATTTGTTGTGCAAGACACCAGTCTGTAGGAGGCACAGCAGAAAAAATAAATCAATGATAAATAATGATAATAATAATAAAAATAAAAATAATAATAAAAACAATAATAAAAATAAGATAAAAATAGAAAATAAAATAAAATAAAATAAAATAAATAAAAAACATCAATAAAACATAACATAGTAAAATTAAATTTAAAATAATGAATAAATAAATAAAAGGTAGTATGAGGGAATGAAAACCTAACTTATCATAGGACAAAGCCCATACATAGCTCTCTGATACTAGGGTCCTGTATGACCTTAAACTGCAGCAAGTCCAAATAGACTTGAAAAATCATGATTTCACCGAGTACACACCCAAGCCATGGATGAGTCAGTGTTAGCAGCCAAGTACAAAACTGTTGATACGTAAAAATTAGGCCATTAACCACCCCATGCCTCAAGATATAAACCCCCCTCTTCAGCGGCCACTTTTGTCAAGAGATCCTTATCAAACACCCCTCACCCCTCATCCGCCAGAGTTTATTCCTAGTGGAAGAATTACCCACGAGAGGTTGAAAACAGTCAACTTTGGGCCACCTGAATGGCTTTCAGGGCAAGAATTAAAACTTTTGAAACATTTAATAGTACTGAGGCAAAAATCAGTTGCTTTTGACAAGGAGGAAAGAGGGCTATTGCATCATTCCTACGGCCAACCATAGAAAATCCCAGTAGTAGCACACGAGCCCTGGCAAAAGAAGCCAATTCCAATCCCAAAACCCATCCTCCCAGATTTTTTTAGAATTAGTACGGCGGAGAATAAAACTGGGCTCTATGAACAATCTACATCCAGCTACTCTAGTCCTGTGTTTTGTGTAACCAAGTCAAATGGGAAACTTAGAATTGTAACGGCCTCAAAGTTCTAAATAAAGTAACAATCAAGGATGCAGGATTGCCTCCCAAGATTGAGGAGTTTGTTGAATCTTTTTCTGGAAGGGCTTGTTTTCGGCTTGGGAGATATAATGGGCGGTTATGATGAAAGGGAGCTGGACCCCACCTCTCGACCACTTACAGCATTTGAAACAGTTCTGGGCGGTTACAATTAACAATACTTCCACAGGGGGCAACTAATTCTGTTGCTGTTTACCAAGCTCAGATGACCTGGATTCTTCAAGATGAGATATCAGATCATGTTGGAATTTTTATTGACAACGGGGGAATCAAAGGTCCTATCTCTACTTATAATAATGAAACACTACAAGAAAACCCTGGGATACACAGATTTGTTTGGGAATATGCCATAACTTTAGAAAGGATTCTATTCAGGATAGAAGAAGTAGGACTCACTATATTGGGAGAAAAGTTTGCCTGCTGCGCCCCGGCATTAGACATAGGAGGACATGTTGTCTCCCAGGCAGGAAGAATTATGTCAACAAAGAAAGTCAATAAGATACAAAGCTGGCCAACACCTAAGAATAAAAAGGATATTCGTAGCTTTTGGGACTCTGCGTCTATGTTAGAATGTTCATTAGGAACTTTTCAACTATAGCTGCACCCTTAAGGAGACTCACAAGAGAGGACGTGGATTTTGAATGGAGTATAGAATGTGACACTTCTTTTGAGGAACTGAAAAAAATAGTTGGGGAAGAGATTGTCCTCAAGAATTTGGAATATGGTGAACAAGCAGGAAAATAACATTGGCTGTAGACTCTAGTTACATTGCGGCAGGAGCAGTACTCATGCAAGAAGACAAGGATAATATCTACATACCAGTTATTTATGAGTCAATAGGATTTTCAAGAAGGGAGTCAGAGTATTCTCAAGCAAAACTGGAGTTATGTGGGGTTGCAAAGATTTTGAAAAATCTGCAGACTATCCTTTGGGGGCAGCACTTTGAGCTACAGGTGGACGCAAAGGCGCTCATGGAATGATCACACCCCTAGCCTTCCAAGCTCACCAATGACAAGGGGTAGCATTTATCCAGTTGTTTTCTTTTGATTTGGTACATAATCCAGGAAAAACTTTTACAATGCCAGACAGTCTGTCAAGAAGAGCACCGGGAGACCATGAAGAGTTAAAGGAATTTGATGAAGGAACACCTTGGGTGACACCACACCCTGGTTTTGGAGCCAAGGAAGTCAATCTAACAAAACTTGGGGTAGAGATAGAATTTAACACACAAACATCCTTTTGGAAGAAGCAACGGTGGGCCCGCTACGCTAACAATAGATGTAGCGTAGCGTAATGTTAGCTTTTGTCGCTACGCTAACACAAAGTTACTGTTAGCGGTTTTTTTTTTCAGCGAATGCTACAAAAATTTTGTCAAAAAAAAAAAATAGTGGTAGCGTAGCGTTAGCAACTTCAAAAAAAAACGTGAACGCTACAGGAATTACCTGTTAGCTGATTTGTAGTGGTGTTAGCTGGAACAACCGCTACGCTAACTGTTAGCGTAGCGCTCTTGTCAGCTACGCTAACTGTTAGCGTAGCGCTCTTTTCAGCTACGCTACATGTTAGCGTAGCGCTCCTTTCAGCTACGCTAACTGTTAGTGTAGCACTCTTTTCAGCTACACTAACTGTGTTACGTAGCACTCTTCTCAGCTATGCTAACTGTTAGCGGAGTACCCTTGTGTGGTGAGCTAACTGTGAGTTTTTTTTGTTTTTTTAAGTGCAGATTTGATCAGACATTGCGCACTAGTGAGTTTAGTGCTACACTAACTGCTGTTTGTTTATAACAATAAAAAGAAAAGAAAAGCAAAAAAGAAAAAAAAGGAAAAAAAAGAAAAAAAAGGAAAAAAAGGAAAAAAAAAAAAAAAAGGAAAAAACGGAAGAAAAAAAGGAAAAAAAAAGGAAAAAAAAAAAAAAAAAGGAAAAAAAAAAAAAAAAGGAAAAAAAAGGAAAAAAAAAAAAAAGAAAAAAAAGGAAAAAAAAGGAAAAAAAAGGAAAAAAGGAACAAAAAAAAGGAAACAACCGGCACCGCCCCCACCCGGACCA